>JABSTQ010009611.1:0-243144 GCA_013358835.2 Ixodes persulcatus
CAACGCTGCTCTACGCACGGAGCCCCGATGACATCTAGGCCTAGCGACGAGTACGGAAGGCCGCACGCACGGCGACAGCCGGCGATTAAGGCACCGAACGAGTTCACTCGTTTTCCAGTTACTACCTTTCGGGTATACGAGCGACGAGTACGGCATAGCGCCCGCACGGCGGCGGCCGCCAAGTACGGCACCGAACGAGTTCACGGGTTTTCCAGTCGCTAGCTTTTGGGTAGATGCACTAACTCTTGCTACATATGCCGGATAACTACCACGTACTGTAAACGACTAAATGCTCGTGAGGACATAATTTTCGTGAATTTCGCGAATCGCCTACAATTAGCGAAAAATACGTCCCACGAACAATTCGGGCAATATGGGAACGCTACGAAAGCTACACTCGATTCGCGAAAATTAGAACCCGCGAATAATTTCAAATTTCCAGCTTTGCCCGAGTCGCGTAAATTTGAGTCCGCGAAAATTAAATCGTTTACAGTATACAGAATTAAAACAAAACCAGCTTGCCTTCTATCTTTAGACGACTAGCGCAACAGAGGTGGGTGCCGCTCGACCTGCATACCCGTTGAACGAGAACGATCCTGACGTCACGATCCACATAGCGACTGATTTCCAGTGTTGCCGGGCCTCGAGCGGCTAGTTTCGGTTTTGTTGGCCGCGCCCCAAAGAAAACTTTGAGGCTTTGAAATATCTTTAAAACTACGCACAATAACGAAAAAAAATTACATTTTGCAATTCAGGGACGCTGACTGCGCTAAAAACAGTCATGATCCCAAAATCGAAAGTATGGACGGGAGTTGCCCTTTAAGCTGTACGGGCTGGACTTGTAATTCCACAGAAGTACAGATGATTACACACGAAACTCGGCCAGTTCAACACAATGCGAGTGTCTGTTTAGCGCAGCAGAGACGATTATAACAATCAAAGAATGTCGTTTTGCCGTTGAATATCAACAAACCCTTTTGCCTCATGTGACTGAAGTGTGAGTGTCTGCAATATCTGTGAGTGTGCGTGTTTTTAAACTGTTTTCAACTACACATCGAGATTGATTCATCATCATAATTGTATATTGCTTCATTTATCACATATTAATCAGAAGCAAAAGGAAAATGGAATTTTGACTTTTGAAAACATTATAGATGGAATGAGTCCGACCTCTTGATTGATTAATTAATCGATTAAAGGGTGGCGATTAATCGGATGAAATTTTTGAATCGATGCCCAGCCCTAATAGCTACATTTATTTTGCAAATGCATTTTTGTGGTCTATTCCTGACGAGGCAAGCGCTCAAGACTTGTAATAAGTGTAACATTATGCTACTGTTTTACTTGCTGGTCACTTATGGGACTAGGCTTTTCCTGAACATCACCAGACATCATCAAAACCGACTCTCTAAATAATGAAGACGTGTATAAATAAAGGGAAGAACCTAAAAGACAAGGACGGACAAGCTTCAAGAAATGAAAGCATGACTGTACAAGCATACTTCGGTTGAAAACATGGATAAGCATCACACACATTAGGGTTCGATAGTGAAAATGAAGCAGTATTTTTCCTCCGATTAGAAGCCCAACATCATATCCCTGCAGATACGGTTCAGTATATTGTGAATGAAGTCGACAACCTCCAAAAGCTTAGTCAGAAACTCATGGAAGAAGAGCTTGCCAAAATCCTTCCTAGTGATACGCTAGAATTAGTGCTTTGTCATTTTAAGAACAATGACATTGATGCTGTGACATCAGGTAGTCTGAAATCATCGTACGTGAGACACAAGTATTTTAAGAAACGTGTTCAACTTTGTAAAGCCAGTTCAGATTAACCTTGGCACAACAAGCAGAACGTCCTTCTTTTTTCACTATGTGCCCGTGCACGAGTCAATAGTTTTGTTAAAGGCCAACTTGCCCCAGGACCTTATAGGTCAAATGAGTTCAATGAATGTATTTGCTGACTTAACACAGACAAACAATTTCAGTCCTCTGACGATGTTATACAAGTCATCTTATATAAAGATGAATTTGAATTGTCAAATCCCATGGGGTCTGCAAAAGGATACTTAAGTTATTGGGTGTGTATTTGACGCTCGGTAATTTGCCGCAACACTGTAGGGCCCGTACCGAGAGTATGCAGCTTGTGTTGCCTTGCTCTTCAGAAAAATGTAAAAGAGTTGGGTTGAAGAAAATTCTTCAACCGTTGATTGATGAGCTGTGCTACCTAGAACGTGTGGGCCTGGAGATCAAACGGAAGCCTTACAGAGTGCAGCTGTGCTTCATTGTTGGGGATAATTTAGGGAGCCATGCGGTCGGTGGTTTCACGCAAAATTTTAGCACGTCTGCATATTTTTGCAGATTTTGCCTAGTTACTCGTACACAATTTCATGAAGACCCAACCCTGACAGGTGAAAGGAGGTCTGTGGAAAACTATGAAACTTGCATTACACATGACGACGAAGGATGTGGCATGTATGGTGTTGTGTGTGACTCACCTTTTAAACGTGCTAAGCAGCTTTCAAGTATGTCAGCTGGCCTGCCGCCATGTATTGGCCCGGATATGTTTGAAGGTGTAGTTTAGTATGATCTGCCCTTGTTCATTAGGTACTTTGTGCGCAAAGGGTGGTTTTCTTATGACTACTTAAACATAAAGATTATGGCTCTGAAGTACAGTGCACTGGACCTGAGAAACAGGCCATGTAAGGTGAGTAGCAAGAGTGATAGCTTGCAGGCCATGCCATGCAGAACTGGACGTTTCCTGCGGCTGCTGCCGCTGTATGTAGGGGATAAAGTGATTGATCCAAGCGACTCTGTATGGCAGTTAAGTCTTGAGTTAATGGAAGTAGTTGACTTGCTAATGGCTCCCAAAATAACATACGCACAGGTTGCTTACCTCATGGTCTTAATCCAGACATACCTCCACACCGTAAGCACTTTTTCCTGATGTTAAACTGAGGCCGAAGCATCATTATATGTTGCACTATTGTGACCTCATCCAAGAGTTTGGCCCATTGTCTCACGTATGGACGCTCAGATTCGAAAGCAAACACCAGTACTTCAAAAATTGCATTCGTTCGACAAAAAATTTTAAAAATGTGACCAAACACTAAGCGAAAGGCACCAATTCTTTCAGGCATTTTTTGACTTCCCGCGGTCTGTTTCCGCCAGATGTCGAGCTTCATGGTGCGAAAGCTCACGAACAGCCAGATGAAGTGTCTGAACTTTCTCATGCCTTTGGAGGTGTAGAATCAGCAAGAAATCTGACATTTTACAAAAAGGCTGTCATTAAGGGGACAACTTATGTAATTGGTGACTATGTGCTCATTTCAGGCAATCGCTTTAACATAATGTTTGAAGTTGTGACTAGCATTACACCCAATGCATCGGGAGAGATAGCATTTCTGCTTCGATGTGTCCCAGCTACTCTCTTGCCGGCTATGTGCTTGCATGCATAGCCTTCAGGATCCAACTGGAGACATAGTTCTTGTCAATCAAGAAAAGCTTCTTGATTCTACATCTTGCCGGCCATATTCATTTGGCCACAGTAAAGTTATAAGACTTAATTTTGCGTTTCCAGAAAATTTCTGAATGTTCCTTTGTGATTGCTTGGTCTAATAAAAACAAAAATGGTCCGCTCCCTTTTTTATAAGTTCTGTTTACAGAGGTGGGCCTTGATTCAGTCTGGTGCTTTATTGTGCCCCCCGAGCCGAAACTGATGCTTTTGCCTTGAGTCTATAATGCTTTGCCATGTGACAGTAGTAGATAGGTCTCTGCCAATTCATTTCCTTTTCCTATCCCTTCCTCCTTTAACATCTGGGTTAGGATCCAATTGAAGTGCTTTTTAATGTCTTGATCCACGTGATGTTTATTTCATGCCCTTAACAAATAATAGTTCTGAGCACCTTGCTCAGGGATACCACATCAATAACAAAGTGCCTTTGAGATAAAAGAACTAAATTGTCGGGGTGTACTTGTTACACTCCTAATGTGCATTTCTAGTCACTGATAGGAAAAGAAGCTCGGGGCCCCTCTTTTGGATGCATGCACTCGTTGGCTTTCCTTATGCATTGGCCATGCATGCACGGTCAGAGCTTGCTAGATTCCCAAGGCCGGCTTGCTAGAACAGCGTCTCAGCTGAGACTGGGTGAAAGGAAGCACTGCAAAGGCTGGGGCATGCGAGCGTCTTAAGACACGGTTTGAGTCCCGCTGAGCTTGTGCGCTGGCCTTGGCAGTACTTTCTTTCACACAGTCTCAGCCGAGACACTGTTTCTAGCGAGCCGGCCCAGGTGTAATTTAACGTAGGAAGCTCACACTGGAGGTGGCACCATTCAAGGATCTTGACATTCTTATTTTGTCCATGACTACTAAAAGGGATCTAACTGTCGAACCCCTAGTGGCCAAATTGAGAACTCAACTCATTAGAGCAACAAGGGCAATAATTATTTGTTAATATCTGATACAGTGTTCGACATTGAAAAGATCATGAAAAGAATCCTATTCACGGGCCTCGTGTTCGGTAAACACAGCTCCGTGGATAATAAGCTGGAAAAAGCGCTTCTTTACGTAGAATACCGGGCAAGCGCCCCATCAAAATTTAGAGATAATCGCAAAAAAAATGTCGGATGGGTGCTTGTCTGGTTATCAATTTTATATATCGATGTGCTGTACATATTTTCTCA
This sequence comes from Ixodes persulcatus, assembly GCA_013358835.2. Classification (NCBI taxonomy): domain Eukaryota; kingdom Metazoa; phylum Arthropoda; class Arachnida; order Ixodida; family Ixodidae; genus Ixodes; species Ixodes persulcatus. The sequence continues at coordinate 4,683 of JABSTQ010009611.1, forward strand.
GATCTTGCAAATTTGGGAATGGCCGCTTAGTGTGAAATGGGCGGATGCGCGGTATTCTACGGTAGTTAGATCTTCACGCCAATAGCATACCAAGGCAAAGGACTGAAGATCCTTTTAATCACAATTACATATAGAAACTTAAATTCTCAATAAAATGCTTAGTAGTAAGAGTTAGAATAGATCATCTAAGTTACAGTAGTGTGCATAGCATCAAAACCAGCGCCGAAAACAAACTCTGAAAGATGCCCAATCTTGTTCTCATTCCACATTAATTTTGGTGGCAGGTTGTTAATCTACACATTATGGTCAGTCATCTGGTGCTAAATCAAATGAAGGCCCTTGAAGGATCCTAGACAGGCATCCTTTGGGCCACACACTGCAGTATATCTGGTCAAAGTTTCCGATAGTGGCACTGTGGAAATAATAATTGAACAAAAATATGACGGTTCTCTTTTCCCAGGTGCAATGCCGCTCGTTAAAATATGGAGTGCAGACCTCTCTGTGCGAAAAGTTGGAAATGTGAAAACGATGAGCGACGTCATAACAATTGCTAAAGAAAAAGACATATGCACTTCAGAGAAGTCTAAGGTAAGACAATGCTATTTTTATTATTCCATTCAGTTACTTTCATAAGATTATTTGTTTTGACAGGTGTTTCTGCAAGATTGGACTGAACTTGAGGATGAGGCATTCGGGGAACTGCTCTTGGAACTGCCGTTTGAACAAAGAGTATTCATTGTGGCAGAAAAACCACCACGCAAAGCAATTGACGAAACACAAGCAGGTATCTCTTTTTTGTGCATGATGTTCCAGATTGAATTTTGCTGATCCAAGCATGCCATAAAATATTAAGCAAGCAGCCACCCAAAAGCTGGGCATAACCACAAAAGCATGGGGTTTTGTACTTCTTAGGTCTAGCATCAGAAAAGCAGTAGTGGCACACGGTAGGCCAAGTGCAAGTCAGCTGGTTATGTATTACAAATTAATGTTTTGTCGCTGGAAAAGTAACTGAAGAGATGTTGCAATCCAGATCAGAAAAGCTTATAAAACTTGTGTTCAATTATGATGTACTATCGGGAAAAATGAAATGCGAACTGAGGAGCGTGTGGCTTGGCAAATTTGCGTTTTATGATGCTATAAACACGCGGTACTTCGCTGCGACATCCAGTGTCAGGGTAAAAGGGTTCGCGGATGCAGCAGATTCGCTTTACAGTGTTTGCACGTTTCTAACGCACCCCGATTCTAGTGCGCAGGCAGATTTAGCCTTCAGATATTCAAAAAGTAAATTGTGGCCGATTCTACCTCACTGGTGAAATAATGAAGATTGAACACATACAAATTTTATGAAATGAACGCGAACACAAAAATAAATGCTGTGCACTAGTTGCCGTCGTTTTGGAAGGGTAATCTTCCAAACAACTTTGCGAGCTTGTTGGGTCGCTGGGGTAGCGAGGCCACGTGGTGCTGTCCGTTGTTATCTTTTCCGCCAGCGTGACGGCCTTTTGTTTAATTAAAGCCTCCCAATTGATCTTTGTTTCTTTCTCATCTTAAAACGGCGGACTCGAGTCTGTAGACGCGAGAGAATGTGCGCGATACGAATACCAAAATGGCGAATGTAAACAAACTTTTATTGATGGTGATGGGGCTAGCCACCTTATACCAATTATTGTGTTTTTCTCGAGTTCCTTTAGGTTTCGATTGTAACGCGCATGTAGTTATGGGCACAGATTCTGGCGAAAAGTAGTGTACGTTGGAATCGTGCAAACACAGTATGCGGTGCAAAGGTCACGCGGCAGCAGATTTGCAGCAGATTTGCATTTCACGGTGCAACGGTTTCATGGTGCAGACATTCGGGACAACCTGTGTGTCGCGGGAACCGATATTGCGTGCGAAGATCACGGACAGAAAATGCGGGAAACCACTACGAACGCACTTGTTACGGGAACAAATATCGCGGACGCAACAGACTCGCATTTTGCGATACAATAAACATGCAGGATCAAGTTCCACGTCACATGAACCAATACCACACGCGCTGATCAGTCAAAAATGCTTGAACCCACTAGAAACTCACTTGTCAGGCGTACCGGTACCGCAGATCGCGCAGTTGATGTGATTCCCGTTGGACGTCGTTTGATGTATGACTGGAATAGGGGATGGGCGATATTTCGGAATTTTAAAATATTTAGCCCAAAAAAACCAGGATAGGCGATCTTACGGGGGACGGCGAACTTAACGGATTTTACGGTAGGCCTTACAGTAACACAATTTCAAATTGTGTATGAGAAAGGAAAATAAATTGAGGGTGTCACTGATCACGACTTGCACTTGTGCCAGACTTTTTCTTTCCTCCACCTCTTGAGATAAAGGGAACAAAATTATCGGATTGTGATTGGTATGGTTTGACTTGATGCAGGTACATCTGGCGTGCAGCAAAGGGTGCTCTCAGCTGAACGATCGCCTGAACTGGAGACAACCAGTTTTGTTTTACAACTGGAACTCCTCCCATGCAGCGCACAGGATTCATTAGTAGCGGGCAAAGCACTAATTACCAGGGACCGGCTAGAGCTTGTCAGAATTGTCGTAAACAACTAAATGCAAAAGTCATCACGGCCCCCAAGAGACTGCATCAGGCGTGTGGCCGAAGAACTTGTAAAGACGTTTCCGGCATCACTAGACGATCGAGGAATTGACGGACAGATGATGGGCACAGGGTATGGTTCACTTCTCCGTCAGTTAGAAAACAGGATTGAAAACCAAAACCGGGGAAAACGGTTGTCAGCTCCTGAAGCACAGGAATCTCACCCACAGAGAAAAAGTTCTAAATCCTCTTATGGCTGCTTAAATTGGCAACCCAGGTCATCGGGTGGGGGGGACATTCATGACTCAAATGAAAACAAGGAGTGGATGAAGAGAGAAGCCCTGAAGGCAACGAAGGACCTCGACCTGTCCCGGACATTGGAACTTTCAACAGCTACATATGGTGATCAAAGAGCGTACATCAACAACGTGAATCCCATACACTCTGCAAGAGAAGTGAAGGAGGAGTGGCCTCTCCTTTTTCATAAGCCCCTGTTTTATGCACATGTCAAGACCCTGCTGGGAAAGAACATAGAGGTAAGCTACTTGCCTTCTAATGTTTTTACTGGTGCATTTCGAAAGCAGCCATTCAGTAGCAAATAGCACAGAAATTCCCAATATCGGATAGTTTACTCCCAGCAGCCAGGCTACAAATTGGTGGTACTCAGTTAATTTATATAAAGTTCAAAATAAACAGCACTATCCATTGAACGACAGGTGCAGCTCTTTAGTGTGTAACAATTTTTTTTGTTAGCATGTGAATGTGACAGGAAATGGAAGCTCTTCCAGAAATTTGGTACAATGCATCCAACGTTACTAAAACACTCTGTTGGGAAACTCGCTGTCGAAAACCTGGGCCGCTGGCGTCCACCGAGACCGAGCAAAATGCGACAACAGGGCCACTCTTTATCATTTGTCTGTACTGTGGTCAGCTTGAGCTTTTATAAAGCCTGTTTTTGCTTAAAAACAAACAGAAAAGACTCTTTTTGTAGCAAATTTATTGGAGTATAATACAACGTGAAGGGCGCATGTTGTTTTGAAAATCTTTAGTTTGCAAGGTTTTGTGGCACAATTAATATTGTTTTTATACGACCATGCCTCAGCGGTGCTTTCAGAAAGCGCGTCCCGATCTAGGTGCATTTTAACTTCGATAGTAAGGCGCGGCGCGTCCGCTGGGGAGATGGGGGTGGCGCCCCTGTAACCTCTTCCACTGCATCTGTTTCGGCGCCGAAATGGCCGATTAAAGCCAAAATAGAAGTAACGTGCGGTTCCTCAAACGGCCGCTGAGGGAGAAGTGGTGGCGTTGTGTTCGTCATTAGCTCGGTGCTCGAGGACAAATCGGGGACACTTTTTCAGAGCAGTCTTAATGGCAGTTTCCCAACTCACTGGTTTAGTAACGTGGAATGCATCCAAAGCGTAACAAAAAAAGGCATGAACGAAAACTTCCTCTTTATTCCAGTTTTTGTTTTTTCAATTTCATATTCCTAATAAAAGTGAATGGAATGTGCTCATTTGGGGTGACAACTTGGTTTTGGGTACTATTTGTTGTCTCTATACCCTGTTCTAGGAAAGTGGGAAGTCATTAATGACATGTTCGTGCTAACTAATTTGCACAGCATATTCACTGCCGGAGTAAGGGCGCCCAACCAAAATGAAGAGATGAATAGTGAAAAACATGAGTGGGCTCTCTTGGGGAGTGAGACAGCAAAATGTTCTAAAAAATTATGATGAACACAAACTGCACCGCTACAAACCACTTGACATGGGAACCGATACTGCAGATCACGGACGTGGTAAATTCGCATTTCAGAATTCGGCAAACATGCGGGAATCCACTGCGAAGTCCTGTGTTCATGCTATGGTATAAACTTGCATGCCATATGAACCGATATCACGCGTGCAGATAATAACTGCGGGAACTCACTAAGAACTCGCAAGGGAACAAATATTGCACATACAGATCGCTGACAAGGACGCGGAACCCTCTGCGAACCTGCTTGTCACACGCACTGGTACTGCAAATCGCGCGGTTGATGCGATTCCCGGCGATGGGAATTTTGGCATAGGTGATGTTTTGGAATTTTTATGCTGCGAATATTTCGCCAGAAAATCGGGATGAGCGATCTCTCAGGGGAGGGCACCCTTACAGGATTTTACGGTAACTGGGTTCCAGTGCTATGTTAGAAGGGAGCTTCCAATGGCTGAGTCCCTCCCCACCTGCTAACCAACTTGTGCTGGTTGGTTAGCAGGTAGGGTTTGGGGGGGGGGGGGGGGGGGGGAGGGGGGTTTGCGGGTTGCCCTTTCCTTACAAAATAAAGTGGACCAGAATATGCATGAAATCACTCTTCATGCCCCGTTCCTTAGCTGCTGTCACCCGCCCCACCCTCCCCACATAAAAGAATACTCTATAACCACTGTCGTCGAAGCAGAGCATATTTGTTTTGCCATTCCATGATGTCATTACAGGTACCACAAATGTGCAAGTGCCATATTGTAATTTATGACTGCTCGACTTTTTTTTTTAACAATGATGCTGTTGACATGCCCATAAGTGTTCCACAGGAAAAAAAAGTATTCAGATAGAAAACAATATTGTAGGGATGGATACTCTTTGTTTTTCATGAAACCTGGTTCTACAATACAATTTTGGTAGAATCTAAGATTAGATCAAGTAAGGGAAAATAAAGTGTCATCAATATTTTCTTAAATTTATGTGCTATTTTTTTCAAGAAAACTTTTCTGAAGGACTGAAATTATGCACTGCATTATTAGCCAGGCACTTTGCAAAGAGCTCAAACAGGGAGATTTTGTTTTGGACTGTCCAAGCCGAAGAGGCAGAGAAGCGTGGCGAGGCCATGGCAAAAGAAAAAGTGCTGCTGCCACAATTGGCGTGCTATTTCAAAGAAAAGGCCGAGACCCTGGTACAGATACTTGAGGTACGTGTTGCCAGTATACAGTTGTTTCAATGAATTCTAGGTGCAAGATTCTATTCTAATCGGAAATGAAAGAAGAAAGGTGCTATGGCAGAAAAGAAGATAAAGTGAATTTGCAAGCTATGGTTCTCCTACATTACTTTATGGCGTGAGAATGAATGTTTCTTTGCAATTGTTTGGATTGTTTTTCTTCACAAGTCGTGATTGCAACTTTCAGGAAGGAAATAGCCTTAGAGACCTGCTGCCCTCAATACCATGCACCCCCCAGGTGGTTGCTGTCGGTGAGCTACCTGATAGCCTTGTGCTTTCTACCTTTTTAAACAAAATTAACTGTTCTTGTAGGTGCAGAAGTGAAAATTAGGCTACAAACATTTTTGTCACCTTTTTAACTATTTATTCCCTTAGACTGAAAGTTTGTCTTTAGTTTGATTCACATGCACAGTACAATTACGGCATGTCTTAAGGAAGTGTGGTAGACAGTAATTTCTATTGTGGGTTGTTGGGGGGAGGGGGGGGGGCTTGGGTTACTTCGCTGGTTGAGTTGGTAGGCATTAGGTTGAGAGAAAGAGGAAGGTAGATGACATACATCTGTCAGTTTTGCTATGAAAGCCTTTTAATACGTGACTAATGAAAAAATTAGAACAAAATGAGAACATGAAAGGATGTCCCGTCCCGTCTTTCTCTTTCTTTTTACTTCCTGTAACTCAATCCTGTAACTTAGAATTGTATACTACTATGTACATAATATTAAATGATGTGGAAGGTGCTAATGCACCTTAAGATGAATAACGCTCGACATCATTATGCAGCTTCCTTGTTTGTTCGAGAACGTCTGATCGGATACGAGAAACAGTTTCATGATGTGCAGGACACATGTTGAGTGAGTGGAGACTTCGCAGCCCACTTATGACAGATTCACACAATTGACTAGTGTGTGCATGGATTGATTGTGACAAGGCATCTGCAAATCGTACGTCTCCCAGGCGCATCCACACGGAGGAGACGACAGCGAAAACGGACTTAATCTATTCGCGACCCCCTAGTTTTGCGTAACACTAACATCACACTGCGGCTCCGTTTTCGTAGGCGACGTTTGTTGTTATGGTCACGACGCTATCATGAAAAGGAATTGTTGTGCGCCACCATTACGCATCGAGCGAGACAGCGTCTTCACAGGCTTAGCGTGAAGTACCACTAGCTTCACTAACCCAATGCATAACACAACTGTGGTCCTGCTCAAGGAAGTTTCTGCAGAGCGATGAAGTGCTGGGATCATGGAGGGGTGTTTGGAGATGCCTTTACGAACTGCACGGCTGAGCACAACATTTCAGCACACCACAGTGCTAAGAAAGTTGTTGCTGGATGAAAAACCGGATGGACGTGCAGGAAAGATTGCGTTGTGCTAGACTAGTTCTGACAGAAACTTCTTGACACCGACCCAGAGGAGTACTAGAACCTGCAGCGTGTCGGCTGGGCAAACTTCCTGCAGCTTCTTACACACGTGGAGCCAAGACTGGGGCTGCAAAACGAAGTGGGGAATAGACAAAACACAATGGTGCGCCATCTTTGTTTAACTCATTCGAAAACAAAGAAGATTGTTTTGCTGTTCCTAGACTACCGTACATGCTTTTCAAGTCAATCACCTGCCGAAAATCTGCACATGAAAAGGCGCTTGCCTATTTCAGTATGCGCGTCCACGGACAAGGTGCGGATTGCAGGATTCGCCGACGTGATGGTCACGTGATAACTTGTCCACAGACGAAAATCGCGATTCAGTCCATCGTGTGAATCTGACATTATTTGACAATTAACCTAATATGAATAATTGATCCTGATTAAGGGAGATCAGCTTGTGTTCTCTGAAACAAAGTAATGAAAGGAAGTTTTTATAAATAATGCGTGCTACTTTGACAATGAAATGGCTCGAAGCTTGGCACAATAGAGAATTTCCGTAGATCACACATTGCGAATTGCAGACGCATGCTCCAAGTCATGACAAGCTCCTGCTTGCATTGCCTTCCTCCTGTGTACGATCTACGAAAATTTGTTAATGTACAAGAGATACTGCTTTCAAGAATAGTATGGGGTGAAAGAAAGTGCCTTCGTGAGTGATGTATACTCCGGTTTAGCCACGCCGACGTCAAAGTTTCTGCAGCATGAACCGGCCTTTAACAGAAAGACTTGAAGAGATGGTGAGCCAAAATTTGGATTTCAAAAAAACAATGCAGGAGATGTAGGCGGGACGCTACAATCCCTACTACTCTACTCATAAGGCGATATCTCGAATGGACGGCCGTATGTTTGGAAAAAGAGGTCGAGATTGAACCACGCCGACGAGGCGTGGGACGTGACGATATCTCGTTTCCTCCTCTCTTCGCTTCGCTCCCTCAAGGCGGCGAGGTGGAGAAGACGCGAGGCCGTTCACTCTCCTTCTCAGAGAAACAAGACGAAAACATATCTGTCAAATGCGCCTCCTTTTTTTGAAAAATACGGTCATCCGTTCGAGATATTGCTGTATGAGTGATGTTTTGGTGTTTGTAGCATCCCGTTGCAAGCTTTTGCCGCATGTTTTGTGGAATGCAGATCTCGGTTCAGCATCCCTTCAAGATATACACTTCTAAACAGTAATGATGTGCCAAGGGATGAAATAAGTGAAATATACAACTGAATTGTTTGTGCAGGGAGCATTTTCACTCGAAGCTGCTTGGTTGTCGTGGAGCAACAAATTTTGTTTGATGAACCAGTTGACTTCCACGAGGCGGCATGCCTTCTTTTTTGCGCATATTACGTCCTCAATATGGTCTATCCAAAAGATCTAGAGGCAACGCTGGAGTTTATCCAGAGGCAAGTGAACTGAGCTTTAGTTCTTAATTCCAGATGCACTACGGATTTCTAAATTTTTATGGTGTTACCAGTCTTTAAAGGGGCACTGACACCCCAAAGGTCGTATTTTTTTATTGTCTAAAACGACGCAAGCTGTAGTCATAGACGCGAAAAAAACCGCATCGCGAAAAAAAATTTCCCCCCGCGCGCACGCGCCTTTTTATTTTTGCCGTTTAAATCTCCCTCCGCTACCTCCTCACTTCTTTTGATCGGTGACGTCAAAAATCAGGAAATTTAGAAGCTTTGTAGGCGACATTTCTATAACATTTAATAACGGCAATCGTAAAACATGTTTTTTAACGCAATTGCGAACGCACTACGGCCCCTCTTTTTGAAATACCAAAAATCAGAGTTCGGTGAGATGTCCCCTCCTAGATGTGTGTCCTCTCTCAGAAAACTTGGCGGTGCTCGAGCAGATCGGCGAGTTGGGGAAGAAACCGGTTTTTTCCCGCGCGCCAGCTCGCCTGCTCCTCGCATCGGGTCAGCGGAGGTCCGAGAGAAAGTCGAGTCGCAGGAGACCGCAAAATTTGACCGACTGCACTGGCGGGGATCGCGCGGGAACTTCAAATTCGGCATTTGGAAATTGTTTTTTTAATTCACAAAAACTGAATTCCCAAGTTTCGAATTTTGAGGGTAAGGTCCCGGCACCGTTTTCAATCGTTTCGGATAATAAAAAAAAAATATGATTTCGATGTGTCAGTGCCCCTTTAAGATAGCATTCTTCACTTATTGCAGCTATTTTTTGGAGCTTGAGTTCTCAAACTGGGTTCCTGGGAATCCAGGTGTTTGTCAGCACACTTTTTGTGGGTTTCTAGAGATGCCAAATGTCCTTGATCGTTGCTGCCCCTAAGCAAAGTGTTTTTCTAGTTTAAGCAGTATCTGAGCAGATCCGAGCCCTTCTTTTTAAGGTGGTGTTCCTTGAGTTTGTAGTGTATGAGAACCCTTGTTCTGGAGGACAGTGACATCTCATTAATATGGACCCCGTTAATATAGATACCTCGCTATATGGACGTCGTTTTGGGGGTTGAAATAGGTGAATACAAGCATTTTTGTCTCATTATTATAGACAACTCACATTATGGACGACTTTTTGGGGATACGGAGGTGTCCATATTAACGAGATTGCTGTATATGGGAGGGAAACAAATTATATGGCACAACACATTATAACCTCTGGTGACACTAGGCGGTTCTAGTTATTAAACCTTATTTTGTGTCGTGGTTGATTACTTCTCAGGCAGGTGTGCGGCATCAATCCTCCAAAAGGCAGCAAGGGCGACGGCTACAGACGTGGTCTGGTGCATTCAAAAATTTTGAGACTTCTCAATGATGTGAAATGAACCTTCAGCAGGGTATGCCAACTTTTACTTTTGTGATTATCAAACCATCTTTTAGCTTCAAATGTCGTGGAACCTCTTTAATTCAAACTCTGTGGGACCACAAAATATCTATCGGGTAAATTTTATCAGAAAAGCAAACAAGTGATAAAAATGAAATGTGAAGACTTTCTTGCATCCACTTATAGTGTTTACTTGAAAACCAGGCATAATTACACAGTCTGCCTCACTGTGGCTGTAAACACCACAGCACCACTGCCACCGCATTGGCGCTGTAAACTCCACTGTGGTGGCGGTGGGGCGGCGGGCATCGGCTACGCCAGCACTGCAGTGCACAAAACTTTGTTGAACTGATTGCAAAAATAATCCTGGGTCCACCGATCAAGTTCGTTGAACTGAAATATTAAATATATCGACATTCGTTTTTTGTTTAACTGAAACATCTTTGCCTAAAATGCATAGGAAAACTGCCACAGGTTTTTTTTTTTTTTTTAAAGTTCGTTATTCTGAAATATTTGTTAAGCCAACTTTCGCTCAAGTGAGAGTTTACTGTATTGTGCTGCCACCATCCACAGCCTTGTTCTAGAGAAAGTATGTGCCAATTTCACTGCTTGACTGAGCAGAAATCTTCAGAGGGAAAAAGAATTCAGTTCTAACAAGTTGTATTGTTTGTCTATTCCAGCCACATAAAAAATGTGAATACTGGTAGACATCTTTTTTTTTCCTGAAGCAACACTTCAGTTTTGGAGGCAATAAGTAGTCATTGCAAGGTCTTAGGTGAGCACCTGTTCTTTTTTTCTTTAATATTTTTACTTGAAAGACAGTTTTTCCCTCACTGATTTAATTGAGCACTAGTCTGGAGCAGTGCCAATTTCACTGCTCGATTGAGCATAAATTTTCAGAGGGAAAAGAATTCAGTTCTAACAAGCGGTATTGTTTGTCTATTCCAGCCACAAAGAAAGTGTGCATACGGTAGACATTTTTTTTTATTGAAATACCACTAAAGTCCTGTGGGCAATAAGGGATTCTGCTTCCACAGAGGCATCTGAGGTGAGCCGCTGTTCTTTTTTTTTTTCTTTAACATTTTTACTTCAAAGACAGGTTTCCCCTTACTGATTTAATTGAGCACTAGTGTGGGAAATTGCCCTTAGCAGCCTTGAACTGTAAATATTGATAATTAATTTTTCCATCGTTTTGCTTCATATGTAGTGAAACTTCGTTCATTCAAACTCTGTTGGACCACACAAAATCCTATCGGGTAAATTGTATCTGAAGAGTGAAGAAGTGATAAAAATGAAGTGTGAACACCTTCTTGCATCCACTTAAAATGTTTACTTGGAAACAGGCATGATTACACAAAGTGTGCCTCAATGTGGCGTGACTTGTTATATAGTTTATGGCACCCAAAGTCATTTATTCTCGAGGAGAAAAATATTCAGCGAAGTCGCGGGCGTTTGGGCAAAACACCTTCGACAGCAGGAGCTCAGGTGCCTTGGCATTGCTGTCATCCTTAGCCTTCTCAGCCAAAGCTCTGAGCTTTAGCTGCGATGCCCTTTGTAGTTTTGCTATATCGCCCTGAAATCTTGCTTTTGAGACTATTGTACTGTTACCATTTATACCCATGTTCTAGAGAAGCTCTGTGCCAATTTCTCTGCTCGATTGAGTAAATTTTCAGAAGGAAAAGAATTCAGTTCTAACAAGCGGTATTGTTTGTCTATTCCAGCCACAAAGAAAGTGTGCATACGGTAGACATTTTTTTTTATTGAAATACCACTAAAGTTTTTGTGGGCAATAAGGTATTCTGCTTCCACATAGGCATCTCAGGTGAGCCCCTGTTCTTTTTTTCTTTAATATTTTTACTTCAAATACAGTTTTCCCCTCACTGATTTAATTGAGCACTAGCGTGGGAAATTGCCCTTAGCAGCCTTGAACTGTGAAATTGTTCACTGGATGGATTGCTAAGTTTTAACAAGGCGTTTTGTCTCTTCTAGCCATATGAATTGTATGCATGAAAGTGGACATTACTTAAACCATTGTTTCAGTCCTGCGGACTATAAGTCATTGCTAATTGAGTCTGGTCACTGCTAGTCAAAAGCATCAACAAATTTCTGGAGCTATTCAGTACAGGTGAAGCACCTTATCTGGTGTATTGCTTGTTAACCTCGAATGTGTGTCGTATAGCAGCATGCAGGTTCTGGGTGTGTTGAGTTCGGGCTCCTTTACTCCTACTCTGGGCGCAGCAACTAAATGTATAGTGTACAAGAGTGTGACACACTGGAAAAGTTGACGAGCCGCATGAGCCCCTTCCTATTGCACAGTTGTGACTAATTTGGCGCCTCGTGGATGTGGGTGGCAGAAGCCAAAATTATTTCGAAGAAAAATTGAGGCCTCTAGGGAACAGCAGAATGTAAAGTAAAAAAGACTGCGACATTATGAAGTTTCGTCAAACATTTTAATACTCCTGAAATGGTTAGAGATTCACTTTAAACATTTATGCGGAAAGTTAGCATTACCGAACTATTTATTGACCAAGCATACTGCGCAGATTTAAATGAGACAACATTCTTGTGTCGACGCAGGTAACTGTCAAACTTTTCAGACTGGCAAACCAATTTGAGCCCACTTTCAATTTGTTTTTTAAGCGAGATGCACAAACACAACTTTTATGGAATGCTGATTGATGTGTCAGCTTTTCAAATAGAGAATCTTTATTTGCGTGACTAAGCCTTGTAAAAGGACAGCTGCCAGACTGTCTTCTCATCTCGACAAGGTTACCGTTCGATAGATAGCACATTAATTTGTTCTCTTGCGAGATTCACAAACAAACCTTTTCTGGAACACTAATTGCGTTATTGGCTTCTAGATCAAATCAGTTTTACCTGCTGGACTAAGCCTTATTCAACTAAAAAAGGGCAGCAGTTCGACCGCACCCTTCGCCTCTACAGCGTTTCTTTCGGCGCAGCCGTCTTGTTTGGAGAGGAGACATCACGGAGCGTGAAGAAGTCGCTCACGCTCCAAGAAAAACTCTGTACACGAGGAGCGTGCTCAAGTGTCGGTCTCTGGCGGCACTCCTGTCCGTTTACCAAACAAAACTTTAATCACTAGAAAACTGACCATGTTTTATTGTAAGATTGAAAACTTATGGTTATGGCATGGGGGGTGAGAACCCCCTGGCTTAAAGCACTGATGCCATGCATGTTGGAAATTTGAACTTGGGGAAGATGTCAGGTGTAACACGCATTCCACCAAACTAGCATTTCAGGTTGTACTCTGTGGGCACCATATTTAAAAAAAAAACTGAAAAAACCCTTGAATAAAAAATATATATATATATATTATTGTGAGCACCTTAAAAATTGTGTGTCAATTTTTCCTTCAGTCTCGTTAGTAGGAGCGTTGTAATCGCCAATTAAAATTTTTCTGCAGCGTCTCCCATTGCAGCACGCTGAGCGCAGCAGAGCGCGAGAGTGGAGATAAAAACTAGCAAAGGTAACGACATCGGCAGGGTCAGATGACCCTTCCTCACTAAAAGCTGGCAGGGGGTGGCGACGATGTCACGCCTTGGATAGATTACAGGTGGCAGAGAGGCTCACCAGATGTCCTGTGGAAATCACTGCACATATTTTTCTAAATAAATACAGTTTATGTTTACTTCTGCCCAAGTTTAGTGAGATTACTGAACTCACGGGAGAAAATGCTATAGAAGTCTGCTCCCAACTTGTATTTCTTAAAGTGCTTCAGCTTCCCTTTCATTTTAGTTTGACTTAGTTGCACAAGCCTGCGCCATTGCAGGAAACAAGAGCAAATACGTTGCTCTACTATTTTGCTTAAATGTTCAGCCAGTGGAGAAAGGCTCAGATTCTAGTATGCTCAAGAAGCTATACCTTTAACCCCTTAACCATTTTGGACGAACCTAGTGCGTCCACCTAGAGCTGTCCCCAATCCATTTAGGACGAGTGTAGCTCGACCACACACCCTCGCTCGTCTCTTAGCTGTTTTGGACGACCCAGGCTCGTTCAGAGCATAGTTTGCAGCACTGCCGAGATGGCAGCACAAATTGTTTTACTGAACACGCTTTTAAAAATGGTGACCAATGGCGGAGACATGTGCGGCCTGGGCTGCACGTGCAATAAAAATTTTAAAAAGCAGTTTAGAATCATAAATTGGCAAAAAAGAAATTAAAAAAAAAGGCTAAGGGGTTAATTTGAAATAAGTTATGTTGGGATGTGTGCTAGAGATGTGGCTGAATTGAATGTGCTTAGTATCACTGAATGGTTTCGCAATCTTAATTTGGTGGTTTATTTTCTTCTCATGCACTTTACTATGTTATTCAAATCATTTGAACTTTTTACTTCAGGTTCAATTTATGGAAGGTTGTTCTAATATGTCATGTACGATTCTAGTTTTGATTGTTTATTGATTTCTAATCATCATCTTCTCTTTATTTCAAGGTGTCCTTACATGCACCATAAAGGTATCCAGGAGGTATTCAATTGAAGGACAGCAAAGACAGGAACATGGAGGTGCATCTAGACGGCGAGTTCAAGTACAAACATAATGTAATATCTCTTCAAACTTAAAGCCAGTCATGTCTTCCAATAAAGGTATTGTTTCAAGACTTTTAATTGGTTTGTTTGTTCAGCTGTCATATATAGGCACAGTGAACTCACAGACAAAATCCCGGCAATGTGTAGTACATGTTGTGTGCTTCTTTTCTTTTGCAAAACATGAACTGTTGATGTCTTGCCTGGGATAAAAAAAAATTATACGAGTTCATATATTAAATGACGGAACTATGAGCTATTTATGCCAGTCGTTCATCCCAAAGCTTCATGTTGGAAGCTGTCCACGCTAAATAATGAAGCACTATACCTTTTAATCTTATTAAAGGCCAAAGCTGCGAGCCATCTTCACGAGTCCTGCACCTCCTATACATCAGATGACTCCGTTGGCAGAGCTCGAAGTCTGCCAGAGGAGTCGCCCAGTGTATTGGAGGTGCAGGATTGGTGCAAATGGCTCGTAACTTTGGCCTTCAATAAGACGGGAAGGTATGGTGCTTCGTTATTTAGTGCGAACAGCTTTCAAATTTCCTACGGATAGCTGTTAGTAATGTGGGCTACAGACGTTCCGTCATTTTACAAAATATGTGTCTTGCTTTTACGCACATTTCAGTTTCTAGATTACGGAAACCATGTCGGCAATATTTAACCGGCAAGTTTTGCCGTAAAAGAGAAAACGGATAACTGTTTGTAAAGTGAGCTACGGACGTTCCGTCATTTTACGAAATTATATGTCTTGTTTTTACAAACGGTCCATTTTCTGGATTACGGAAAACATGTCGGCAATATTGAACCGGCAACTTTTGCCGTAAAATGGGGCGAAAATTTTTTACAGTGTACGCTCGATACGATTGTGGTGTACAAGCCCCCATAGTTTGTTATTTTTGATCAGGGTTGTAAAGTACCTCGGTAAAAGTAACTGGAAATCAGTATCTGGGTCCTTTTGTTGTACCTGAGGTACAAATCTAGGTACTTTCTTTTCTCAATATTTGTATCTGTATCTTAGGTACATTTTCTAGTAACTTGTAACTGAGTGAAGTTACTTTTTACAGGTACTTTTCTATCCGCTTCGTCAAAATATTAGAAACTACAAATCTGAAAGTTTTAACACACTATCATGGGCTGTGATTAACGGTGAGTTTGGTATGACCTGGGAGGCATTAACTTGATCGAACGACGTTTTAGCGAACGAAGCCCCGCCCATAATGTTTAATCGAACGACACTTTAGCGAATGGCTGTGTTCGTTTGAGCGAACGGTGGAGTAGCGTTGCCGTTCTAGCGACACCGATTTATCGAATAGGCTTCGGAACTCCGTTCTGGGAAAGTAGCGACCTGCTTCCTTCATCTCAAGCCGAAGCCGAAAAATATAACGTGTCCCAGAATGCTCATGTCAATGCGGTTTTCCTTATTTCTCACATTGACACCAATAAAGCATATTTATCGAACTCGTTTCTGTGTGCATCCTTAGTATAAAGAGCTTTACTTCCAATATATACTGACGAATTTGGGGGAAAATAAATAAAGAAAGTATCTTTAAAGTAACTGTACCTGTGCCTAGGTACATTTTTAAGCTAGTACCTAGGTACGTACCTAAGTACCTTTTTGTATGAGTAACTGTAACTGTATCTTAGGTACATTTTTGAAGTAACTTTTACAACCCTGTTTTTGATTGTTTTGCTCTTTTGTTTCCCGGCAAGTCGCATCGAGACGATGCGCTTTTAAAAGGGGGAGTAATGCCACGCGGGTCGACGAGCGAGCGCGTGCGTGGCGAGATTCTGCTTCCGCGCTCGCACGAGACGGTCGCATGATGACTAGCTCCGACGGAACGGCGACATTGGCCCTTGCCGCCCGTGGTTATTTTTCTGCTGTTGACGGATCTTTCTCGGAAGAGTACAATATTGTTTTACCACCCGTACCTACCGGTTCAACGGTTTTAAACTCAGTCATGCTTTACTGCGACCTCAAGGGGCGTCGATATCGGATCGAATATTTTCGCCAGGAACTCAGGCGTATCGCTGTTCTATCTGATATCGCCTCGCTGGGCGCATATCAGATGAACCATGTATGGCTGGCCACGCTTCGGACGCCCGAAGCCAAGGAGCTACTGGTGAGCGCAAAGGAGCTCAACATCAAGAATCTACGGTGCGTCGTCATTGGCCCCTGCTCCACCGAGGTTCGCCTTCGGGTACACTGGGTCCCCTTCCACTTCCACGACGACGCGGTGAGCAAACTGTTTGAGCCGTATGGCAAAGTCCTAGAAGTATCCCGCGAGAAGTGGCGTGTCGAGGGTTTTGAAGCCATCGAGTCAACGACGCGCATCGTGCGCATGACCTTCAAGAGCGGCGTCACGCCCGACGGCATGCCTCACCAACTGAGGCTCCAGGGAGGGAACGTCCTCATAGTCATTCCGGGACGAGCACCGGTCTGCTTGCGTTGCAAGCGCGCCGAGCACATCAGGCGCGACTGTCGAGTGCCGAAGTGCTTGGTGTGCTTCCGTTTTGCTCACGACAGTGAAGGCTGCGTGTGGACATACGCCCGCGTCACATAAATGTGACAACCCTGTGCGATCACGAGTAAAATTTTGTATCACACATTACAGAATTTACAGTGAAAGAACAGAGACCCTTTGACATTCTGTGGGAGCCCCTGGCTCCATTTTCCTGATCCGGCCTTCGGGCCGCGTGCGCGACGTCGGGAGCCGCCTGTCTTCCAACCGGTGCGTTCCTTATCGTGTCCGAAAAAGGCAGCCATCATGGTTGTCTACACTCGCCACTCCTCCTCCCGTGGGAAATTACCTCTGTGCGGGGGACGAGGCTGGAGCCGCCAGTGAGGGAGAGAGAGAGCGCGTCCCCTGGCCGCTGTGCGCTCTCAGAGGGGACTGTTCTGCGGGACGTGAAACTGATCGGACGTGCGGCCACGCACTTTGCTGCCCCACCTCCGTCCATGTTTTCGGGAAATTACGGCAAAGTCAGAACCCCCTCCCCCTTGTCGTTAATAGTGTCGTTGTGTCTGCATTTAACCTGAGCCAATAAACCCCCGGGTGTCCCTCTACTCTGCGTGTCCGTGCACTCCCTTCGCGAGTTACGGCTAGCGAGCGCAGCCAGCAGTCGAACCCGTCGTAGCGGTGCCTCTGATTCGCTGCGGGGTGGTGGTTTCGCGGTCGGCCTCCTATCCGGACGCCTGGTACCCCTTTGAGACCTCCACAATTCCTACTGGTCAAGTCTTACAACAAAATGAGTAAAACCGTGCTTTGCTTTTGATGCTAATGTTTCAGCACGAGAAAGGCCATGACTGCTGTCATATTCCTGGCCAGCCTGTAGCGCCACAAGGCCCCTGGTGGCCTAGTGTGACGATGTCTGGAAGTGCGGCGCTCTATATTAAACAGGGGGCCACACGGCTCCCTGTGTTGTGTTGGAACCGTATTACCTGGGTCATGCTTCCGCGTCTTGCCGCCGACGAACGTTGGCCGGCGGGAAGCGAGTTCGGTTTACACTTGTAACAGTGGCGACGAGGGAAAAGTTTTGTTCTTCGTACAAAGTTCGTCACGGTTCCTTGCAAATGATAAGTTCCCGAGTCATTCTGCTCGGGCTACTTCTGCTCATCATGCCAACCTTCGGCAGAATTGAACCTTCTGAAGCGGGGGGGGGGGGGGGGGGAGAGGACTGGCCGTTCTTCGTTGAGCGTCTAGAAGCTTTCTTTTCGGCGAACGATGTCGTCGCGGCCAAGAGGCAAGCCATCTTCTTCAGTTGCTGCGGTGCGAAGAGGTACGCTCTTCTTCGGGACCTGGTCAAGCCTGCCAAGCCTCAAGATAAGTCTCTGAATGAGGTTCTTTCCGTCCTCGGCAACCATTACTCCCCGAAGCCTTTGTGTAATGCTTCGGCCGAAGCCGAAGCATTACTGCCCGAAGCAAGTGATTCTTGAGCAGGACTCGAGGAAGTATGTCACCATTTCAACACACATCGGGTTGTTCCAGTACACCCACCTTCCTTTCGGAGTGTCGTCTGCTCCAGCTATCTTCCAACGGGAGATGGAAAACTTGTTCCGAGGGCTGCCACACGTCGCTGTGTATTTTGATGACATCCTGGTCACCGACGCGACTGACTCGGATCATCTGTACAACCTTCGTTCCGTTCTCACGCGCCTTTGTGATGTCGGGCTGAAGTTGAAGTTCGACAAGTGTCATTTTTTTGTGCCGCAGGTTGAATACTTTGGGCACATTATCAAGCAGGAAGGGTTGTCTCCAGGCCTGGGCAAAGTCGCGGCCATACTTCATGCTCCTGCTCCTCGCGACGTCAAGCAGCTTCAGAGCTTCCTAAGATTGATTAATTTCTACAGACGTTTCCTTCCTAACCTGTCTGAACGCCTGCGGTCACTACATTTGCTTCTCACTGACGGGAAGAAGTGGGAGTGGGGAAAAGAACAAGAAGAGGCTTTTACCACAAGCAAGCACTTGATGACGTCCGCTCCGGTTCTAGCTCATTTCAATCCAGAAAAGCCCGTATGTCTAACTTGTGATGCATCACCATACGGGATCGGTGCAGTTCTGGCGCACCGTGAAGCCGATGGTCAAGAGCGACCCATTGCTTTTGCATCAAGGAGTTTGTCCCGAGCAGAACGAAACTACAGTCAACTTGACAAAGAGGCATTAGGCTTGGTCTACGGGTTGGAACGGTTCCACCAGTACTTGTGGGGAACCCCCCCAGGCAGCACACCGTATTGGGCCAACATTGGATTTGATGTGGCAAAGAATGGCCCAACAATGGCCCGATGAGCCATATGTTTCCCAATATTGGAATCATATTGGACAATAATAGACTATCAAAGCCAATGGTTTTCCAATATCGGTGATACGTTGGCATAGGCTGGTCAACATTGGACTGTCAAAGCCAATAGCTTTCCAATATTGGATATATGCCGGCATAAGCTGTCCAATATTAGACTGTCGGAGCCACTGGCTTTCTGATATTGGCTAAACGCCGGCATAAGCTGTCCAATATTGGACTGTCAAAGCCAATAGCTTTCCAATATTGGATATACGCCGGTCTAACCTGTACAATATTGGACTGTCAGAGCCAATGGCTTTCCGATATTGAATATACGCTGGCTTAAGCTGGTCAATATTAAACTGTCAAAGCCAAGAGTTTTCCAATATTGGTTATGTCATGGTGTAGGCTGGTCAATATTGCACTGCCATAGCCAATGGCTTATCGGTATTTATGTCGCCTAGGCCATAAACCCGCGACCCTTTTTTTCTTTTGCATTGCTGAGGTAGGAAAGTGGAAAAGAGTCATTCACGTGCTCGCTCGGGGCGAGAATTTTATTTAACCAACTTCATGAGGCATACGTCGCCGGTGCTTTATAACCGCGGTCAGAAATACGTCTTTAGTTGCCTATAGGACTATTGCAGTTATTTTTTGCCGGCTGCTCTCCCTTCGCGTTGCCTTGCCTCGGCGTTGAAAACTTAACTCCGTTTTTTAGATATAATCATTTTTGTCTTTTCCGGTGTATTTTGTATGTATATGCATTCCGCAGCGTTAACGCCTTCTACTTTGTCCGTGCACCTGACATTTCTTTCTGCGTGCTCTATTTTTTTATATTTAATGTTTCTTTGCATATTTGTCATTGTCGACGAAGTGACTTCTACCCTCAGTTTTACGAGAGTCTATCGCTCTAGAAAGTTGTCTATTGGACTCGAATGAAGTCTCGAGAGGGCTGCTTTGACTGCCAGTGCACATGTCATCAGTGTAGGCAGAGCTACGACGTAGCGACCGCGACGCGAGAGCATACTGCGCCTCCATCTGGCCGGCCGCGCTCGCTCTGCGGAAATGTGAACGTGGGACTCTCGAGCCCCGTTAGCTTACTGAAGTTCGAAGAAACTACTTTGTCGTCGCGAATCCTTTTCCCTTCAAACGGTCGCGAAGCCGTTGCGTCCGGCGTATCCTACGCAGCATCTTTCCGAAATTGTTAGCGCAGCATCGCAACCTTCTGTCAGCGAGCGTCGGCGATTCATCGTGTGTTGAACGTCGGACGATGTGCTGCGCGCGGTGTCTTTTATGTGTAACTCCTTCGTAAAAAAATTTTGAAGTTTAAAAACGCGAACCTAACAGTGTACAAATAATTTTAAATTTATTGATAATATATATATATATATATATATATATATATTTATTTATTTATTTATTTATTTATTTATTTATTTGTGGACGTCGTGCGCAAAAAATAGTCGTGCTTAGTTCTTTATTCTAAATTTTAATGTGAGTTATAGGACGTAAAACATACTGTCTTCAAACTTGCCCCGTGTAAAATCACTTTTGGGCTGGACAGCTTCTTTAGAAATTCAAAAGCTAGCCTTCAAAGAGCTGTCCTGTTCAATCGGTATTGGCAGTAGGGTAGACGCTATGCGTGTTTTAGGCCAATCGTGTCTCCGGTTAAGGTCAAGTGACTACAGTCTCAAAGCTGGTGATAAGGCAGAGCACGGAACCTGACTAAAAGCCCAAGGCCACGCATAACATCCACTGCACTGTCAACCTTGGGTACAAGTGACAAATCCTCTGGTTGGGTTCATTGTTGAGATGGGCCTGAAGATTAGCCTTTGTAAGCGCACCCCCCGTTCTGGGCTGCGTTCTTTCTACTCCTTCTCTTTCTTTCTCCCTCTCCCTAAGCTGAAGGCGCAGCGTGATCACGTGGTTTGACGGATGACGCATAGCCGTTGACAAACCCGGAATGCCTGCGAAGACCGGACCTAGTTTCGCGTGTGATGCGGCCTGCGGGCCTGCTGTAGATTTCGCTTCTGTGGTAAATGTGGTAAATCTAGTTCTAGAGTTCCGATCACCAGCAGCGCATTTCGTCTTAGTGCCAAGTGCGATCTTCAACATGCGGATTGCCAAGACCACGGATATTCTTTCGGCAGCGCCTACACACCGATGATCTTCCTTTGTTGTGGGCATACATGTGACCACTAGCTTCGACGGACCGAAGACACGACGGACCGCCTTCTTTTCCATGTGAGTGACAAGGAGAAGTCCTCCTGACCATTGGGGATAGGTATTCTCGCTACGCAATGTACGTTTTGTCCCTATCCGATGACTTTGAACCGTGTCGACCAGGAATCTCCGACGAGTTCAGCGTGTAATCCAGAGCGATCGGCCCAACAGGCTCTGTACAGCGCTATTTGAAAGTGTTTTTTTTATTTTAATAGACCATGAGAGTCGTTCTGATTGGTTATTTTTGTGTTATAAGTCATTTTTATTGAATTTGTTTTTGTGTTAAAATATGGCTGTCTTTTTGGCGGTAGATGTGTGCTGTAGTAAAAAGTTAAGTACAAAACGAGCGTGTTGGTAACAGTAATTAAACATGAGGAAGATACACAGAAAGGGGGACGGACAACGTCCGTCCCACTTTCTGTGCATCTTCCTCGTGTTTAAGTAAGTAAAAAGTCCTCCCGGTATTTTCAAACCGAATACCACAAAGCGTTGTGTAGTCCTTATTTGCCAAGGTTCGGCTTGTTCGGTGCGAGTGGAGTGTCAGTGATGTCACCGCGCTCTGCGAGTGTAATTGCCAGTAATTGTCTTTACACGACAAGCTATTTTATGTGCGCGATTTATTTTACACTCTTGTTTGATTCAAGCATCAAGTTCTGTTCAACTGTCATGTCCTTGCGTATAACGGGGTATTTATTGAACAGTTAATTTAGTAGTGCGTTTGACACTGCTGAGCTGAAGAGGGTGGCCGGCGGTGTGATTTATAAATTGTAAATATTATGGAGGCTATATGGGTACAGTTATATCTACGTATTTTCATGCCGCAAATACCGTAAATCTTAAAAAATTTTTTTTTTTTTTCAAATCAAAGTAGAAATATTGGTAAGGACTTAAATGGTGAGATTGTAATTCTTAAGGTTCTTAAAGCCAGATGAAAGGTTGGGGGACGCCATTATGTTGCAAGAGTACGGTTAAGCAATTTATGAAATAACTTTCGTACTATTTCATTAATTTTTTAAACCACTATAAATATTTTAATCTAGGTCGATCGAACTCTGAGTAAGGACAAGTCGGACGAACAGAACAATAGTAAACGCCTGGGCCGTCTTTCTAGAAACAGCGTCTCAGATCAGACGGGGGGAAAGAAAGCACTGTCAAAGCCAACGTACGAGCTCAATGGGACTTAAGCCCCGACTCAAGACACTTGTGCGTCCCAGCCTTAAGACTGCTTTTTTCACCCAGTCTCAGCTCAGACACTGATTCCAGAAAGCCGGCCCCGGTGTCTTACCTGCGCATCTGTTTATTTTAGAAGGCAGTACTAAGTTTTTTACATACAAAATAACAAAAAATAATTCAGTGGAAAAGAAAGTTTATAACATGGAAAAGTAGACATACAAAAGTCGGTCGGCCTTCCTGAGGTTTTATACTTCCAGAGCAAGTGAGGCGATTAATCAAGTAGTTAATTAAAGGGCGTCGAATACTAATGAAGCTTCGTTTTATTTTGATATTCATTATTGACAAACGCAAGAGAGAACTGAGAGCCTCTGAAACCCTTCACCTGAATCGAAACCCCCGCTTCTGTCTTTTTCAGAATCCTGTGGCCAGGCCTCTGCGTGGAATCCCTTTGCCCAGCTCTTCGCCCAGCCCTCTGCCCTGTCCACTACCGAGCCTGCCGCTGAGTCTACCTAGGCCCCCCTGGTTGCACAATTTTTTTTTTAATCTTTTTTTTCGATTTAAATAAATTATGAACTGTCAAACGTTATGAACAATTCATTTGCATGCTTTAATGATTTCTAAAGTGTCCAAACATGGTAAAATTGCTCCATTTATTAGATTCTAGTATCAGAAAGAAAACAGTGCTTGAGGAAAAAGGGCAAGGGACTTGCTTGGTTCTCTGCACTGTTTTTGTGACACTGGAACTGGCTGAAAAATGGCATCCAATAATGTCATAGACAATGCAAAAAATAGCCAGTGTATTAGACTGGATGCCAATATTGGAATAGCCAATGTTTAAGCCAATGTTGGAAAAGCCAGTGTGTAAGGCGCTGGATGCCAATGTTGGTTCAGCCAACGGTGAAACCTCTATGCCAATATTGGATAAAAAAAGCGCAAACCACGTTGGTCCAACGTGGGCTAGAACGTTGGCAAACCAGTGGTCCAACATTGGCACCAATGTTGGACCACCATTGGATCGGGTGGCGTTTTCGAAAATGCCAACGTCAGACCAATATTGGAGCCATTTTTTCCAACATTAGGCCAACGGGGGTCCAACAATGGTGTGCTGCCTGGGCCTTTTCAAGCTTTCACAGACCACAAGCCGCTGCTGGGATTGCTGAGTGCTGACAAGCCAGTTCCTGTCCACGCGTCACCTCGGCTTGTCAGGAGGGCTCTCAAGCTTTCAGCGTACAAGTACCAGCTGACCTACAAACCAGGAAGGAATTTAGGTCATGCTGACGCACTCAGTAGACTTCCATTACCTGGGAGCCACGTTGAAGAGAACGTGCCGGCTGACAACTTCATGCTACAGCACGCATATCCGAATCTTCTTTCACCCGCCGTTGTGGCTCAAGCCACAAAGAATGACACTGTTCTGGGACATGTCGTTCTCGCTGTTCTCAGAGGGGAGAACCTTGAACTAGCATCAGAAACAAGCCCATTTTGTGCAAGGAGTTCAGAGCTTAGCCTGCATGAGGGTTGTTTGCTCTGGGGAGCACGCGTGGTGATCCCAAAAGTGCTGCAGGCTCGAGTCCTGGATCTGCTTCATTCCAGCCACCCCGGCATAGAGAAGAGCAAAATGATCGCCAGAAGTCACGTCTGGTGGCCGGGTATCGATAACGACTTAACCCACCATGTGAAGAACTGCTCGATTTGCCAAGCTCATCAGCGGGCTCCACAACCAGTTCAACAGACGCCCTGACCATTCCCCCAGAAGCCTTGGTCCAGGCTTCACATTGATTTTGGAGGGCCATTTATGGGGCATACTTTTTTGGTCATTGTGGATGCCACAAGGCCCCTGGTGGCCTAGTGTGTCGATGTCTGGAAGTGCGGCGCTCTATATTAAACAGGGGGCCACGAGGCTCCCTCAGTTAGTCTTGTGTCGGAACCGTATTACCTGGGTCATGCTTCCGCGTCTTGCCGCCGACGAACGTTGGCCGGCGGGAAGCGAGTTCGGTTTACACTTGTAACAGTAGCGACGAGGATGGGATCTGCTTCATTCCAGCCACCCCGGCATCGAGAAGAGCAAAATGATCGCCAGAAGTCACGTCTGGTGGCCGGGTATCGATAACGACATAACCCACCTAGTGAAGAGCTGCTCGATTCGCCAAGCTCATCAGCGGGCTCCACAACCAGTTCAACAGACGCCCTGGCCATTCCCCCAGAAGCCTTGGTCCAGGCTTCACATTGATTTTGGAGGGCCATTTATGGGGCATACTTTTTTGGTTATTGTGGATGCTTTTTCAAAATGGGTTGAAGTGTTTCCTGTCTCGTCAACTTCTGCAGAGGCTACCATAACAGCCCTGCGAATGGCCTTCGCTCAGCACGGTCTACCAGATCTGATTGTTTCAGACAATGGGCCTGCATTTGCAAGTGAGCAGTACTTGGACTTTCTAACATGCAACGGGATACGCCGCATGCTCGTGCCACCATATCATCCAGCTTCCAACGGGGCAGCGGAGCGTGTTGTACAAACCGTTAAGAACAAACTCAAGAAAAGTAGCTCTGGGGACTTTCAGATTCGGATTTCCAGATTACTGTTTCATTACAGGACTGCTCCGCACGAGGTCACGGGCAGAACACCATGCGAGTTGTTGACGGGAAGGATGTTCAAGACGCCGTTGGATGTCCTGCGTCCCAGCCTCCAATCATCAGTGCTGCTCAAGCAGCTAAAACAGAAACTGTATACTGATAAAGGCTGCCGCCGGGGGCCACCGCTCAACCCTGAGGAGAACGTGTTCGCCAGGAACTTCCGCCAGGGTATGCCCTGGGTGCCTGCTCGAGTCGTCGGCGCCACAAGTCAATCTTCAGCGCAAGTCTGCCTTGAAGATGGCACACTGCGGCATCGGCACGGTGATCACCTGCGTTCCAGACCGACCGACGCCCCTACAGCAGCTACGGCCGAGGCAGAGACGTGTCAACCTGTTGGTGCTGCAGTTCAGCTGGAACCACAAGTATTACATAAGAGTCAATCTGAAGGTGCTCCCGGCACTCTGTTCGAGCCAGGCGAAACAAGCGTGGGTGCAAGCGACAGTGTCGCAAGCACTGGGGAAACTCCGCAGCCTACAAGCATCAGTCCACCCCTGCCGCGACGTAGCACAAGGACTAGGAGGGCCGTGCAGCGGTACTCCCCTTAGCTGTTGCCTGTCTTTGTACCTTAGAGGGGAGGACTGTCATATTCCTGGCCAGCCTGTAGCGCCACAAGGCCCATGGTGGCCTAGTGTGACGATGTCTGGAAGTGCGGAGCTCTATATTAAACAGGGGGCCACACGGCTCCCTCAGTTAGTTTTGTGTTGGAACCGTATTACCTGGGTCATGCTTCCGCGTCTTGCCGCCGACGAACGTTGGCCGGCCGGAAGCGAGTTCGGTTTACACTTGTAACAACTGCTGTATCGCTTATCAGAATACTACTCATCTTGTGTTGTAAAAACTTGTTTTGTAAAAACATTGTGCTCTGGTGCGGTCATTATCTAAAATGTGGCATCTTGGGCGTTGCGAAAGAGCGGCGATTCGGCAATATGGCAGTTTCAAGCCATTTGAGATAACTGATGAGTTACCCGCGGTTAAGAAATGACTAATTTTGCAACAGACACATGACTTGAAAAGGCTACGTATATACAGAAACAACTTTTGTGTAGAATAATTATGTTAACGTGAAGTCGCCTGAATGCGACTGATTTCTTCCATTGATGAATTTTAGAAGTGGCCTCATTATAAATATTATTATACTCTCTGTGCTTCTACGTTGTAAGTATTGGACTCCAGATCTAGGAAAGGTGCGTATAACACAGGCACGTATCCAGGGGGGATGCCCATGGGGCCCAGGCCCCCCCCCCCCAAAAAAAAAAAAAATCTTTCATTTTGCTGGGGCCTCCTCTCCCCCCTCCCCCTCATACAGCATTTTGTCATGGGCGGGCCCCCCCCCCCCCCCCCCCGAAACAAAATCCTGGCTACGTGCCTGGTATGTGAAGTTACGGTGTTTGAGAGGAGAGCGTTCAACGCGATAGTTCAGCTCAAACTACAATCAACTGCAGGTGTGTTAGTGGGGCGCAGTTGGTGATCGTACGAATAGAACCGAAGCCACGTGGAACAATGTAAAAAGTAGCGAAATTAAAAATACCCCTATCATACGCACTTGAATGTGGCTCAACTGTTTACAGTTAGGGAAAAGGAATAACAACCACAGGTGGCAGAGTTCCTGTTTACAATCCGGCCTTATTCAAGCTTGAATCATGTGTCTAGAGATCACAAGCAGATGTCCACAGTTGTGGGGGATGTTAATCCAAAGGCTCTGAGCACAGCATCCCAGCAGTTTTTTACCCAAATCATTTAATGATAATCTGATATGAACACATACTCGACTTTCTTGTATTGAGAGCTTTATTTATATTTTTTTTTCTAATAGTACAATACTCCTTAGAAAGATATCTTATGGAAACGACCTCCTTACTAGAATTACTCGAGAAAAAATAAGGTTTACAAATACTTTGATTCGTGGAAAATTATGTGACGCAAATACAATCGTAAGAATATATAGAAAACATCTTATAGAGATCATTAAAGCAAAAGTTATCTGAAGCTTTTGCATGTGAGGTAAAGTTCGCAAAGAGATTTAGCTCAGAGTGTAATCAAAATATCGGTAAGGTATTCTATTTAGCGAGACAGTGTTTGGTTTGCCTGGGATTTATTCTTGGGTGCATCCTACCCGCTACAGATCCCTCTTTTCGTCGTAAAGTTTGTACATAAACTATTCGTTTTGACCCGAATTGTAAGTTTATTGTGATCTTTGTGCTTTGAATTGCGCAATTTTTTATATACTTACTAAGGTAGTCATGCTTTCGTGCTGCTGGGGAAATCCACATGTACACTAAGCCCACAAAAACTCCACACCGGTCCCCATCAGCCAGCTAGAGCGCCCAAACGAAGCACATGACAATGCACAGTTGATGTGCACTCCTCCGGTGTAGAAATGTCACGTGGGTCGCCATATCCCTCTGATCGGCTGACTGGGGTTGTAGCGCTCTGCCATTGCTAATTCATGCTAAAACAAACGATAAAGGCAACGAGTCAACAAACGTAGAGAACTACTGTTTTGATTTGCCACTAGTTCCAAGCTTAGCGGTACATTTAAATAAATAATTAATGTTATTTAAAAATAAGACTCGCTTTTTTGATGTGGTAATAACACGAATGTCATAATTTTCTCTAGATAAACGCGTATCAAGCTGTCAATCATAATTCAGCTTCACTCATAAGGACGCTATTTGAACGTAAGCGTTATTGCGAATATACTTATTGTCAGGGCTGGCAGTATTTCAATAAAGAGGTATTGCGATAGTATCAAATATAATTTTGAGTACCTTTATTTCGTTATCAAGAAGCATATGAAAATTGTAATTGAACTTCAGTTGTGAACTACATTTTACGATGTATCAATCGTGTCGAGATAGTTCAGGTATATAGTTACAAGCTTAGGTATTTGCATTTGTTATCAAACATCAACTTCTGTTTTTTTCCGATAAACTGAGATCCACGTTTATGATGCGAGGGGTCTCAGAATTTACAATATGAACCCGCCGAACTAGGATCCTCTACAAGGGGAAGCCCTTCTAATTTCTAAGATAGAGAAAACAAAAAAATAACAGAAAAGTAGTTCGAAGGACGGTCACTTTCAAGAATACCGTAAGCCCCTCCAACAAAGCTTTACACACTTTCCACTTTACCACAGCGAATGCAGGAGAAGAGGCGAGTGAAGGGGATGAAATCGCCAATTTCTTACAGTATATAATTTTTGGGATGGGCCCCTCATTTTCTTACGTTGCAACAGGCTCTGTGCAGACAAGAGTGCCTTAGTACAAGCAGGTGTGGCTCCATTGTTAATTCGTCCCCTTCGGATAACTCACAAGTACATAAAATGACAAATGACAATTTGAGATGCTGCAGAAATAGTGCTTGATATAGTGTTTATCTTGGTCGAACGCCTTTTGTGTAATATGGAAAACAGTTGTTGGCCTCCAGTCCCTGTGTGGCTCACTGAGGGGTAGGGGGGCATAATGTCTTTTTTTCTAGCAGCATTCGGGAAGGTAGTCGTGTATAGATAAAGAGTTCGAGGTAAGGAGAGCTGCATACACTGACCCGAAAAGTGGATCATAAGCGCTTCCATTGGTGTTCTTTATGATATGTACGTTCCGTACTTTCCACCGTTCGCGAAAAATTGTAATTCGGTACGTATCTGTATCTATATTCCAGGATATATTTTTACTGTATCCTTTTTATAAATTATCGCGCGGACATCCTGTTGCATAAAAGAAAATTGTATCTCAATACCTGTATTTGGCCATAAAATACATTCTTCTCGGCATTTGTATTCCAGAATACATTTAGCGTATCTCTTCCCATCCCTGCATATCGTTGTATGATCTTAGATGCCAACATTAAGAACTGAACTGTAGAATAGTATCCCAATTTGACGAAAGCAAGATTTATCCAGAAAGGCAAATATTTCTACTCTTGTGATTTGTTGGTTAGGGGACAAACATATCTGAATTTGGTAGTCCTCTGGGAATCTCATCAGTTTCAGGATTGTCTAATATTGTGTTGTTGTGTCCGTGTATAAATAAAATCTAGTCTAAAGTAATTTTGTAAACAAGCAACTAACCTAAGAGGTGGTTTGTGAGACAGAAACTTCGCTCTGACGCAAGTTTGTGTGGCACACTGTCACGGGGAAAGCATATCTTCATTTGTAGTTTTGTTTGTTTTAAAATGAAAAAAAAGCTTATCATAATGTCTTACATAGGCACTTTACTATTGCCTAAATATATTATAACTATAGGACCAATGACATTTATTAAAATGTTAGGAATTCACTTCCCTTGAAATTTGTTAAAAACCTCATTAAAAAGTAATAAAAATCAAATATGTATTTTTTACTTATTTTATTTTAAACACACAAACCCTTTATGCCTTTGTGCATATTCTTATAACTAGAGACCTGCATGTCCGCGGATTACCCGTGGATCATCAGCGGATATCGGCAGTAGTGTGGCGGATCAGGATAAAAATGAATCAAATTTGGCGGATTGCGGATCGGATGCGGATGCCAGAGGCTCCGGATGCGGATCGGATACGGATATCCGCGGGTCCAGATCTACATTTTTCCCGAGGTGGCCAATAAACGCGATGCGAACACGCAGTGTAGAGTGAATAAGTTAGTGATACTACGAAGTGCATCATCGAATTATATTACGGGGGCAAAGGAGCCTCTTAGATAAAAGGTGCCAATCGAACAGAAAATTGTTCTTTACGTCAAGAAAGATTTGATTCTCACCAAAGATCGCTTTAGAACGCTCGATCTCGCCAAAAAAAAAAAAAAAAAAGCTGTCCATAGAAAAAGTAAAGGATGCAGGTGTATCAGTCGTCCCGGGAAAGCATGTTCTTGTCTGGCAGGGAAAGAGCGGTAAAAGATATTTGGGAAAGAAAACATAAAACGTACAAGCCACAAGAAAGTAGAAGTCTGCCAGTGGCTTCTTCACCTACAAGTAGATCGACGAAACTGAATTCGATCCTCTGAAGTAGTGGAACTTAAGCAAGCAGGAGTTTGCGCACCTCATCCTTGTTGGGCAGTGCGTACAAGTCATCTCAGCATCAAGTGCACCAAGGGGAAAAGACTTCTCAATAGCGGGTATTAATTTAAGAGACTCGAACCAGTCTAAATCCGTTCATGTTGACAATATTTTGTTTCTTCTACGCAGCAACCTCGACAAGCGAAACGCTGGGTATGAATGCGTTTTCTTTTTCAATACCGTTGGCAATGATTTGTATTTAATGATATGGCTCCGAGCATGCAGGTGAGGGTTCGTGTTTAAAATTGAAACTGATATGCGGTGTTGCGATTATTGAGTGTTTTGATATTTTCTCAGTGGTGTACTCACGCCTTGCCACATATACACGACCACTTTGCTGTGGTGAGTGACTGCCTTTTCACTCCCACATTTTCTTGTGTGACCAAAATAAAATGATACAATGTTAGGAGTCTGTCCTTTGTTATTTTCATTATGAGAAAATAAGCGCCTGCTTGAATTGGGTTTTCCAGAGCAAAATAAAAAAAAAAAATATTAAAATATCCTTTCTTTTGAGCGCATCTTCTGGACAAAGTGTCAGTGTCTTGGACGTCCATACCGATCTCATATCTTCGACCCTCTTTTAAGTGATGCGAAGTGCCTCTGGAAGGACGATTCCTTATTTTATAAATATGATAAAACAGAATATGATAAAATGGCTTTCACCATATTCTATCACGAAGAGTTATTTGTGCAAAGGTAAGCACACGGCTTGTAGAATACCATCCACATGCTTTTTAAATTTTTTTTTTTATTCGTAATGGAGATTAGAAGCGGTGGGAGGGGGGTTGAGATGCGGTTCCGAATTTCGCAGACGGATACGAAGTCTGCTTATCCGGATTGGATGCGGATACAATTATAAATATATATATCAAAAGTACAAAAAAAACGTTGCGGATGGGGTTCGGGTCCGGAATAGAAGTCCGCGGACATGGATCGGATGCGGACATCAAACTGTTATCCGCGCAGGGCTCTACTCAAAAATACATTATCCTTTTTCAGCTCTTAAAGAATATTTAACTTAGCTGGAACACTTCGACGGGGAAGCAATATTTTTAAAGATAGCTATATCGCCTAACGCCAATTGAGTTTTTCACGTGTTTTGTATACAACGCAGTGTCATATTATGAAAGTTAGTAACTTTATGATTGGAGTTACATATGAAGTGAGCAGACAGCGAATCAACCGATTTTTTTTTCTTAAACAGACTAAGCGAATGTTTTAGATACGTTATTTGAGATGTTCCCGACATAAAAATGTTCATGTACCATATTGTAGTGCCCTTAGAATGAAGACTGTTGTTCTAATCGCAAGCTATTTGCTCAGGTAAACTCCGAAGGGGTTGAGACTGAACCAAAAGTAATTATAATCTGTTTCAATGTCATCTGAGTCGTACGTTATGACATATCCTTACCTATTTTATGCTCAACTCGAGAAAATAAATTCGTAATACTCAATACAAAACTTTCAAAATGTGACGAAATATAGCAAGTAATGCAAAATCCAAACAATAAAAACCAAACGGTGCAAAGCGGTACGGCAAAACGATTGTATTTCTCCAGGTACAGTTCGTCTATATTTGCAGAGCTGCGTTTAGAATAAGTAGGAAGAGCTCTTGCAGTGCTAAATGTCACAAATTTTGTCCTTACTCCGTTCACCCCGACGCCGACAACGGGTATTCGTAGAGGCAGCCCGGGTCAACCATCGCTAAAGCGTAACTTAAAGATTGCCTATCGAGCTTTGCAGAGCTTACATTTTCTCGTATTTCTCTAAAATTTTACAGGGTAAAGGCGCATAGTTTTACAGTTCATTACATTAGGACTTCGCACCATACGCAGCATCTGCTAGAAGGAACACTTGGGGCGAGTTGGGCTTGTTAAGTGTATCTCTCTTGTTTGTCATCGTCCAAGTCGCGCTGTTTTTCACCATAGTAACTGCGCAAACCATCTCACTGACGAAGTAAAAATGTTGCTTGCATCATTATCACTTATTTTACTTAAGGATTCGGATGAGATAATACACAAGAGGGTGTGCCCATATATAAATACACAAATAGAACAAAAAATAAGGAACACGATACTAAAACATTGTAATGTAACTTTAAGGAGGGGGGGAGGGGGGTTGAGAAGAGGAGGGTAGTAGCTGTTGCAAATATTAGTGTTATATATAGAAATAATGGGGCCAGTTAGTGCATTCCAGTCTTTAATATCCAATGGTGATGACGAGAGATTGTGGACGAGGAAGTTTCTCGTAATTTACAAGAATGGTTAATATGCTTCTATGGACTCAAAACAATGCTTATTCCATGAAACTTGACCGCATGAACCTCATATCACCGAAAGTAAAAATAAGTGCTAGCTTAAAATAAATCTTAATCCGAGAACTTAGGCCATCTTCGCTTCGTCGTGCTCTCATTATTCTCTAGAAAGGACATCTTTGTTCCACCTGGGAAGAGAAATCTTAGGCGGTATAAGGTACCTTCCTTGACGAAATACCCACATTGGGGGGTGTACGTTGAAATTATATTTGTGCAATTCTTATGTACAAGTAATTGTTGCTCAGAACTTAAATGCTCAGAACTTCAATGTGGTGGCGTAAACATTTCTCAGATGAGATATGCAATATTCGCACGTTCTCGACATTAAGAGTGAATACATAACTCATAAAGACACCTATTATTGTGCACATTCTTAAGTCACACTTATTTGATCATGTAATCATACTTTACATCACGAATGAAATATGATTTCTTTTCAGATGTTAATAGTTTTACTAAAGCTTACAAGATATATGACGTCGACTTTCAATCCACAAACGCTGAAGAAATGTGAGAGGGAGTTTCTCCCGACGGCCGCAACATGTTGTTGATTCGCGAATTATATTACGATTATAATTTATATCAGTCAAACCTTGATTGATTCTTTATGGCGTTTTGAGGTGTTTGGATTTACCAGGTATTTTATCTTAATTCGAACAAATTTATTAAAAGGAGGGGTGATAGTTATTTAGACGGATGCCGTCTTTTTTATGTATTTATCAGGCTCGGCGGACATTAGACGAGGGGATAATGGTCTAGATAAGTTGCCAAGTGAGCTAAAATCGAATTCTTTATGATTTTAAATATTGCCTTTAGAAGGTCATGATGATAGTTTAGTATTGACGGCAATTATTATTTCAGGTTTGAAAAATTTATACGTTCGTACAATTTGTAAAAACGCAATGGAGCTCTTTAAACAGTGAACTTTGGCATGTTTTTGCCCAATTTAATGGTAAGCAAAAAGGAATCCGCAAACACTGTCCACGATGACGCTTAAAAAAGTGACGTAAAAGGGGAGCAAGCGACGACATGATTGACAGTACATCATCACTACTGCATGCGTCAGCGTCTTCAAGGTTTGAGTCTCTATTTTCCAGGGTAATTTTTAAAACGGTCAAAAACGCATGAAATATAATATATATGAATACATATATTTACATGAAAATGTAGTACCATTTTGAAATTACTTATACTTGTCTCGCATACAGTAGTAATTACCATGAATACTGCAATTACAACATGAG
The DNA here is from genome assembly GCA_013358835.2 of Ixodes persulcatus. Classification (NCBI taxonomy): domain Eukaryota; kingdom Metazoa; phylum Arthropoda; class Arachnida; order Ixodida; family Ixodidae; genus Ixodes; species Ixodes persulcatus. The sequence continues at coordinate 38,351 of JABSTQ010009611.1, forward strand.
CCCTCATCCTTATAATTAAAACGCGAATTAATAAATTTAATTTAATTAGCCAACTTACTATGAACATTATCCTCTCATCCAATGTCCGCCGAGCCTCAGAAGAATACCGTGAAGACGACCCTTCCCCAAATCTCACCATTTTTAAAAAAAAATATGTTCGAATTAAAATCAAACCCCTGTATATCCTTAAAAGGAAAACAAATCGAGGCTATGTTACATATTCTAATCCAGGTGTTAACTACGTGAGGGTACCCTCAATCTGTGAATTCACCATATCAAAAGGGTAAGTTTTGTACATCGCCATCGAGATGGTATACACCGCCCGTATATCTTATTTACGAATGTCGCATTTTGAAGAAAAATAAACATTGACTTCCCATATTATTTCCGACTTGAGTATTTTGTCAGGAACACAATTTTGGTTTTGAACATTAAAGCTAAAGCATTCATTGCTAAATGTCCACCGTTATTATGTTTTTGCGCACAACTAAATGTTGTTTAAAATCTTAGTTTATAGGTGAATGTCTCATTTAAAAATGCACACCCAGTAAGTTTATAAAAATGTAAAAATCCCCTCAAAATGTAGTACAATTACGACCTACAAGGGCCAACATAATCTGCAGATTATATAATATGTTTATGTTTGTTTATCATGCTACTGTGGCGGCCCGTGACCCGTCTAGACAAGCTCCAGACAGCGGACGGTCCTGCGACGAAGACCGCACAAGCGGACGGCGGCCGTAGGGGTGAAACCCGGCACCGCGCATTCCGGAGGGGAAGAGCTCGGTGGCGATCGTCGGGGGACCGTCGGCTCAAGAGTCAGACGCGGTTCTCCCTCGCCCACGTGAAGACAACTCGCCGAGGGGGAGTCTTCGTCTGGGGCTCGAAAAGGAAGCACGTCTTTTGGTTCGCACGTTAGCTTTGGTTATTAAACTTATGTAGTCCTTGTTAAACAGTTATCTTGTTTTACTTTATCTCTATTGAAGTTCCTTCTCGACTACACTACATTTTATCCCTTTCTTGAATCCAGTCGTTTTATAACAGAGTCGCCACTCCGCCTATCGACCCCTGTGCAGGGTTGGGCAGTATCGCGATATACAAATGTATCGCGATAGTATTTCAGAAGTACATTTCGTATCCGTATTTCTGTATCGCGATACACTTTTTCGCCAGTATCTGTATTCCTGTATCGAAATACATTTGGAGTGTTTCTTTGTATCGCGATATAATTAGGATGAAATGTATTTCGTTACATTGCTTGAGAAATACTGCCCCCCCCCCCCCCCCGACAAAAAAAATACAAGTACGAACGATTTTTTTTTTAATTTATTTCTGAGGGCACCTGGGTCAAGGAGATGCTGGGGCATTGTTACTATGCCGACCAAGGTTCCTTTCAATTCTCCAAACTAGTTTTCTATGCGTCCTCTTCCCTCTTCTGAGAAGTGTTGCGCAGTCGGGAACACTGAACCAGGTGGCGTGCCAGGAGTGGAGTCGGCCGCATCTTCTGCCGCAGGTCCTTAGGTAGGGATTTCTTGAGTCATTGTTTGCTGGCATCTAATGCCCGCTGCTAACCGTCTCTCTTGCCTTGGCGTACACAGTACACCCAGTCGGCAAAGCTGAGTCACAGTCCATTGCAGCACGAGCCTGGCGGTGTTTGACATGCAATAGTAGGACGACTCACGCAGTGAAAAAGTTCAACACATATTCGAATGTGTCTGCGGCTGCACCAGTAATATTGAACGGCTCAAGGGTACGTCATCAGAAGACGTGAACGTGACCCGCTGCTCTGGTGATCCGAAACCCAGAAAGAAGGCCAGACGTGGCCTCGCTGTGCCGACCCAGACTTCGTACACCTGCGACTCGTCTCGAGCGCGCTGTTTCTCGGAGAGCTCGCTCCTGTGCCGGCAATATCAGGCTGCAATCCACTTGGTCTTTTCGGATGATGCTAGGCGAAACTTGAGGACTGACTGCAATTATGCCTCAGCGGTGGAGGGTTGGCAGAAAGGACCTTCACAACAGGGATGTCCACCGTATCGTGTTTTCAACCGTAGCAGAAGATAAGACACGTGTTCCAGGATGCTTCAGGTGGTCCACTATTCTCGAAAATTCCAAATGACGGTGCCTGCACGACCTTCAACGAGATAACCTGTATCAAAGGACAATACATACTTACGTTGTATACAACGAAAGTACGTATTGTCCTTTGGTACATCAGCGTCGTAAAGTTTCATGTTCAAGGCCACACCTACAGATAAAGAATACCAGTTCATTCCACCGTGGCGTCATGTGGTCAATGTTGACAGGGGTGTCCTTATTGAACAGGGGCGTGGTGACGTCTTGATGGGATTAAGGGTGACATAGAATTTATTTAGAGGTCGAAGTCTTTTCGCATCCCTCGTTATACAGACAGGATGTCAGGGAAAGGACCGCGGCCAGTCCTTGATGGAACGTTGTTTTGAGCCCATTGAAGACTCCTCGTCGCCAAAAACCACCACCTTCAAGGCAAAGTGCCTAGCCTACGGGAAAGTAATTTTGGGATCAAAAACTTCCACTTCAAACTTCAAGTTTCATCTCAGTTGGCGTCGAAAACAAATTTGAAAATTGTATTGCAGTATCAGAATTTCTGAATTTGTATTTCTGCTCTCCCTAAAATGTATTCCTGTATTTGTATTTCCAAATACTTTTTGCCTCTATTTAAAATTATTTCCGACACGTATCGCGATACATATTTACAGATATATTTTAGTATCAGTATTTTAGCTACTATTTCAATGTATCCCAATATTTGTATTTCCAAATACATTTTTGAGTATTTCTGCCCAACCCTGCCCCTGTGCATGCCTCTGAGATCCCCCGCCTGATGAGTAATTTGCTGCTTACTAATTGATAGTTTTGACTTCTGTACTATATTTAAATTAGCGTGCCTTGAGTATGATTGTGTATATTTCTGTTTCTAACTGATAGTGTTTTTGTGGAAGCTTGCACGATTCTATATACCCTTGTGGGGGCTTTGGGAATTTTAAAGTTTTTATTATAAAAGAACACCGCCTTTCATCGTATTTTCAAACCAAAATGTTTGACTTTTAGCTGTCTTGTAACACTTTTCTGGGGAGACTCAATATAGCATATTATTTAGTCCATAGAGGCGTATACCATGTTCCACAATCTGACAATCTTGTGTGGTTTGTCGACAGCATAAAAACGTAAACTTTCGAAACAACTTTCATACTCATTGCCTTCATTCTAATAGCAGCAACACGCATTTGCCTTTTGTTTGTTAATTATGGCAATCAGCCAGTGCTTTGAAATTCATGATTTAAAATATTCGAGGGGCGTTCATAAAGTTCGTATTATTGCCACGAAGGAAGGAAACCTCAGCTTGTGGTTGTAAAATTATTAGAGTATTGATGAGCGACTCTTTATTCTTGCAGAAACCACAGTATGGATAAATTCAAAAATAAAATAGAGTGTTCACGCTGATTTTCGCTTCTCTTCAGGCAATAGGAATGACAAAATACATTAAAGACATGTAGCAATTACAAATTTTCTAAATTGGCTCACGACTTATTCTTTTTTAACAGAAGGAAAGCATAAAGGAAATAAATATCTGGTGCCAACAATGTACCAGGCGCGGTCTACCTAAGTAAAAACAGATATTAGCCACAACTTATCCAGTGGAGTTTAAATCGTGTTTCGTTTATTCGCACCATTTTGTTAATTTTTCCAAGGTTCAGATGGAGGGTTAATTCTGTTCATTGTACCATTATGTTTCAAAACGTGGTGTTACCGAAATTAACACTCAAAGTATTTCTTTGTGATTAACTTTGTTTTAGTTTTCTTCTATAACAAGGACCTTACAACCCGGTCCACAGTCCATATGGGCTGAACTCTCTCACTCAGCGCTTAAGGTTTGTTTAGATATCATTGGGGTTATTATAGATTAATTTCAGCAAGCATTTTTCAGAGAAGTGTCAATGAGAAGCAAAATGTCACGTGCCAAATTCAGTTTTTAGTAGAAAAGACATCTGCTGAAACTGCGCTATATTTGTACCCTTGTTTTTCTCGTAGCGATAGCGACACAGTTTTTAGCTAAATAATAAAAATATAGCTGTATAGGATTTTGGTTTCCCTGTAAATCCCGCAGATGTTTCCGGTGACCTGGATAGACCTTGTTATTTTTTGTGATTTATTGAGAACTCAGAGAACTGGCTGAATTGGCACAGCGGAAATTCACCGAATAACAAACCCGTCTTCGTAGAAAGAGGATCGCGATACTTTCGTTTTGTGTGAACGCTGAATTTTATTTTTTAACGACAGATCAGTTGATGCGGGAAGAAGCAGCTCAATAATAATGTGGTTTTAAACTGTTCGGGGTTTCGTCGCTAAGTTCTTATACGCTCGTTGATTTTAATAATTTTGGTCTACGTCGTGTAGACCAAAATATTTTGAAAGCTACATTAGTTATGTGAATAAAAAACCCGTCGTGGCCAATAGAGTATGAAAAACGTCACAATTTAGGAAACAATTCTAGCTGTGAATTATGGCGTGTGCTCCGTTTTATCCTAGTTTGCTGACGAATTATTCGTTTGCAGTCACTAATCGGCTGATTGCTCATGGAGTGCGTGGTATATAACTAAGTAATGCTATACTCCTTTGATTATTTGTGTCTATTTAATTTTAAAAACACCCGCATTGTCTTAAAAAGAAAGGTCCATCAAACTCTAACCAAGGAAAAGAGTAAAATAAATAGTAAAAAAGTGTCGCAGTTTTAATCTTGTTGATGTACTATCATTATTACGTATGAGAAAACATTATGTTTGATTGATGACTTTAATGGCAGTGCTTAAATGTATACCCTATTTTAGAACTAAAATTGGGATTGAAAACCTTCATAATTAGCATTAGCCAGGAGATTACCATTCATCCATCTAAATATTTTGAAAGCATCTCTAAGGAATGTGTGACTTCATGAATTCTTCAGAGGCCCTTTTCACCAATATATTTTAATGACACATTTTTGGTTTTCCCTGAAGGTGAGGAGTTTGGCACGCGCGTTTGAATAATACTCAATACGAAAAAAGTAAAACACAAACAGAGGACAGAAACAGACATGTACAAGCTTTCATGTCTGTCTCTGTCACCTGTTTGTGTTCAGATTTCTTCGTATTAAGACCTAAATCAGAGCTCCAGTAAAATTCCGATGGTCGCTAATTTCTGTCGAAATTGGTTGAGCTTATCCTAGACACGACTGATCTGGTACTGGAAATTAAGGTCGTAAAATATTTTTTTATGCGTTAAGTAAATTTTAGAAATTGCTCCTTACCATTTTTTAAGTTGAAATGCTCAACTGGAAACACTGAAACGTAACAACAGATGCTGTGGTATAGGCAGTGCAACTACGCGAAAGTTCACAGACAGGCCAGGTAGATTTTGTTCAGAAGAATTCTTTGTTACCTCTTCTCTGAGCATAACTTTCGTTTTCATCCTTGTTCGTACACACTATACTTTTTTCATTTTTGTCAGGGTTAAATGTAAGAATTTAAAAGTCTCACAATGGAATGCGCGATGTAGGAATCCAAACAATACAACCGTAAATTAAGGTTTCATGAAGCATACCAATATATAGCTGTGATCTAGAAGATAAAGCTAGTAGTGCACTAAGAACGTTCTTTCAACGTACAATGTTTCTAGGTGTGAATACTGGATCTTCTGCACAAACAGAAAGGCTCTGGAGATAACATAAGCTTTTTCGGGAAGCCTCGCGTAGAGATGGCGTTTGCCGACGAGGAAATATTCGGGGGGGCTATGGAGGTTTTGTACTTCGTAAAGTAAGCATGTACGCAATCAATGGCCTTCCACACCAAATACGGAAAATTACTGGAAGTACTGAGCATATTGATCACCCCAATAGAAGGGTTAATACGCGGCAAGTCTTCGTCGTGCGAACCAGTGTAGTCTTTCCTAGTGGCATGACTTTAATATCTTGTCTTTATCAGATTTTTCTAGTATGTCAGTGACACCAAGTTTAGTATTTGGTGTCACTGACACATATGTTGACCTCCATACATAAAGCATGTCATATCACCTCAACCATGTGGCGGGTAATAAACTCCTCACACATTAAACACTTATTCGAAAACAATTGACGCGGTAACTTGATGAATATTTATCTAGAAAAAAAACATGTCGTGATAAAAAAAATACGAACTGACAAAACGATACCTATAGACTGTCTTCGCGAGAGAGTTACGACGTTGAAATATTACGCAGTTGGGTTGGGCGACCAAGCGTAAAGTGAATAGTTTAAGCATACCTACAATGAAAAAGTATGGACAATAAAAACGTAGAACTATAGGCGCGAACCCTTGAATTCTAGCGTCTTCCAATCGGCAAATGAAGTGATTTGCTGCTTTTCCCCATCTCAGCTACGTCAAAATTCAATACGGCGTTCGCAACGAAAAACGGATAATCGGTATTGTCCGGTCTCTGCTGCGTTGTTTGTATATTGGTTTACAGTCACTGCACCTCACTTTCTGCCTTTTCGTTGCTGCCAACGTTACTAGAACCACTCAGTTTGGAAACTGCCATAGAGCCTGCTTCAAAAAAGTGGCTCCGATCCGTACTCGAGAACCGAGCTAATGACGATCGGAACGCCGCCACTTCTCCCGCAGCGTCCACTCCTGGAACTGCACGGCTGCAGGTCGAGTCGGGCAAGGGCCGGTGGCGCCATCTAGCAGGGTCATCTCGCAGTAGCTATGTAAAGCAAATTTCATGTTTAAACTCGTCGCTAAAGGGTGGCGCTGTTATCGTATTTAGCTCGGTCTCGGGGGACGCCAGCGGCCCAGGTTTCAAGGGTGAGTTTCCCAACTGAGGGTTTTAGTAACGTCGGTTGCTGCTGACATCCGCCGCTGTGAGCCTCCCTAAAGGTACCTCATAGCGGCGGACGTGGGCAGTATTTAAAGCGAAGAACCGGTTTGTCGTTTTATTTGTCGTGACGAATTTAATGTCCATGATTCATCGCCAAATGTGTTACCGCTTCGCTGTGCTCTTGAGTGGCCAGCTGCAACGATTCGCAACTTTCACGGCTTATAGGTGGCGCGCTAGTTCCTATGAAAATTGCTGTCTTCTGGATGATTGTCGTAGAACAGTAGTACGAGGTTTGGTCTGCGACACGTGAGTAATTATAATTTTGTGGGATACGAGCGACATTCTTCTACGTCAGGAAGGGGTAAACAAGCAAATTCATTCGGATGCCAATCATCCAAGAGCTAGGGAGCGCGATTCTGACACCACGGTACCATCATCGCTGAAAGTTGGGAACGATGATGCGCCTTCATATTAATTCGTGACATTGCGGCGACTGGTCATGCATTCATCAAAGCAGGGCGTTTCATTGACCTATTTCGCTTAGTCATTTGATCGAAGTCACCTTAATGCGTTTCGTATTGGCTTCGTTCTCTAATAATCTATTGACATTGCGACTTGTAGGCAATTAGTGCACTCATTATATGTTACAGGAAACAAAAACACACCGACGGTCGTTGATTGACAATGACAGTGCTAAATTCTGCGTGCTCTTGTTTCCACGCGATCACTGGCTGTCCTTTGTTTATGAGGAGCATCAATTCCAGAATGCTCCTTCCAGCAAAATGGCGAGTGTCGCGCCACATGTGGCCAGAAGTGAAGATAATGCCACAGCGAGAAACATCGATAATAATCTCGCCGGAGAAGTACTACGGGTTCCACCAAGCTCCGTCAGACGTTTCTGCTATAGACCAACTCAACTCTCTGACGTCACGCCGCTGCGGTGGCGCTGCTGTTGGCACTGGGCATGCGCAGGGGATTCGCCTAGGCCGAATCTGGTTTCTGCGCGCGCGCAGTGCCCTCGCCTGGTGGGCAAACGCGGGCTTGTTTGTAAACACTGTGTTGGTCGATAGACGCCTTTCGAAAGTCACGTGCCGAATATTCGAATTTCGGAACCACGGCTCGATGGCGGAACAACTGTCATCGTTGAACGTGCAAGTCATTCCATAAGAGACCAAATGTCGGAGTGGGGCCAAATGCAGGAAGTGACGAGCCAGTCAAGCAGCGTCGAGAGGCGAAAATTTAACGTCACTGCGCTCATCACCTTTTTCGGTGGGCTTGTTGTTTGCTTTCTAATCGAACCGAATGCACAACGTGTTGAGTGAGGTTGCGGTTTTAGGCCGCCAGTGTGCAGGGCTTCCGCAGCTGCCAGAAGAGGGCAGGCTTTCGAAAGGGGTCTTTCTTAAAACGGCTAGAGTACCTTAATATTGCTAGCTAGCTGCGCCTTGCTAGCGTGGCGAAACCCTTTGGGATGGCAAATGTCGCCTTATCGGCCGCGGCCACCATTTTGCCTTCGGTTTTGCGTTGACATTGAATACGTGAGACCAGTCGATCGGCTTGTGTCCGTGAAAATGCCGAATTATGCTGTGCTCGTGGATGTCGGGATAAATTATTTCAAGTAGAGGCTTCCTCGACTGCTTAATGCAACGATTCATCGCAAATGCTGCAATATGTAGTACCTCCGCCGGCCCAGCAACTTTCAGGCACTCTAAAATCGGCACGCGTTCCGCTGTTGGTATTTTATCGACCACGAGTGTACTTACACGAGACCTAAACATTAACTTTGTGTGTTTGACCTCTTTTTGTGTTTTAATGCTTGTTCTTGCAGTTTTTTGTACACTCTCCTTGTTTATTGTTTCAGGACGAAGGGGAGTAAAAGGGTACTTCGTATATTTGAGGTGGATATTCATATTTAAAGCCGCTTTTTAATGCCAAAAAAAAACCAAAAAACTGAGGTTATAGTAGGCATGGATTGGAAATGTTAGACTTATTTGTTTAGCAGTTTTATATTCTCAGCTTATCTTCTGCAAGGGGTTCTCATAATATTGATTCTGTTCATGATTGTGGAGGTTAACAATTCTGTACTTATCTACGAGTAAATCAACCTTCGGTAAGACATATTGGTTGGTATGAACAGAAACATTAATGTAGACTGCACTTATCACAGATGTAAAATTTGTTTGTATTACTGTTTTTTTTTTATAAACGCCATACAGCACGTGCGTCAGGTAAGGAAAAAAACGTTTTCAGCGAAACACGAATGACGTGAGAGCCCTTCAATTTTAAGTATTTTATGTTACATGAGATCACCAGCTGTATTCTACGCACTGTTAAAAAGTTTAGCAAATAGCACACACATAAAAGAGAACCGCTTGTTGCTATAGCTCTCCTCTCAGGTGGGGTGGGGATAGATAAATAAAAAAAATATATAAAAATTATGATTCATATGACACTGGTATTATCCAGGGCGCCATGTGGCTGCGATGAAAACACCGCGTGGTGTATAGCCCAAACGCATGGTTACGCATTTGCAAAGGTACTTTTGAATAATATTGAACTACTTAGGTTTGAGCCAGTAATGGAAGGGTGAGTACTTTTTATTTTGCTATTTGTTTGAGATCCACGTTGTACATTTTTTAGCTAGTAAACTTGGCATAAAGCAGTTAGGAAATGTAACTGTCACATGTTTGTTTGACGGAACGTTATCAAAAAACGGCCAAGCAGATTTTTCAATGCAAAGGTAATCAGGAAACCGACACATTTCAGTTATTTAGGAATATTATGCACACTTCTTTTTTTTTTTTGCAAAGTCTCTAGATGTAGTCGCGTAGCCGATGCACGGGTCACGATGTGAAGGTATGTTTATAAGGTGTATCATAAACTCCGCAGTTATGTAAATCTAGGGTGTAACTCTCGAAATAAGCATGAACTTTTATATTTAAGCTACTAGGAGGTATACATTTGATACTTGAATATTTAAAGAAAGGCAAACTATATAAAGGCTGGGACGCATATTACATTATTTTTAAAGGTAACGTTCATAAACTGCTTAGAATAAAAAAAAAATGATCAATCCAATTCTGGAATTTGACTTGATGAAAACGTAGAGTCATATTCTTGTATTCATTTACATCATTATATAATTCTTGTCAGTTGAGCATACAGAATCGATTCAAGCAGTAAAATACACACACATTATTGTTTTACTCTCTCGAAATGAGTAGCGAGACAGTACTTTAGGAGTTAAATAATAAGTTTGAGGGTGAAACCATAGCGCCCCCAGAGAGTTGATAATTGAATAAAACGTGTAGTAAAAACCGAAGAATATTTCAATCGCTTCCATCCTTCGGCGGTGAATTGGTCAACAATCAACTTTTTTTCAGGTTGTACGTCATTACACTAATCCACCTCTAATAGCTTATGCAGAGACGTCGTTCGGAAACCGTAATTTCAAAAATTATATAAAAGGCATCCCCTTTTACTATAATTTTTGCATTGAAACCAAACAGTCAAAAAGAAAAAAAAATCTTAGAGTTAATCAGTACGATTTTTAAGAGGGTGTTCCACAATTTTAAGAATACCAGTATTTCATTTTGTTGCGGTTGTACCTGGCCACGTTATTACCGTGGTATATCCGCGGTTATACGTACCTTTTTGTTGTTTCTGTGGATGTCGCGGTCTGGTAAATTCGAGAACCATGTTGCTTATTCTAGGTTGAGAGTGTTCTGCTCGCCGAACCTTCTACGCCAATTGTTCCAGAAGACTACGCGTGCACATAAGGCGCTCCCCGCAGCGAGCTGGAGTTAGTCTCGCCCCAGCGTTCGATCCTGCTGTTTCGCCGCCATCCACGCTTGCGACGCTAGCCTTTTTTTCTATTTTTTTTTGGGCACAAGTTCGCCCATTAAACGTTTAGTTTGCTTCAGTTTCTATCGCCTCAAGAATCGTCATTCGTGACAATATTAAACCAATTAACCACTTATGATTAAACTCCCGATCATTTAGCAACATATATTTACGCCTCTTGTTAGGTTTACAGTGCTTATAAATCGCAAGGTCTATGCCACATAAACAATATAAAAAAAACAACGCTATTAAAGAGACATTCGCCATAGTTTTCATCATTTAAAAATTCATTGAAATACTCTCAAAACCGATGCACACCCGCCGGCGATATGAAGGTGAACGCCGGACCGTCGACCGCGCTCGTGCTATCAGCGCCATGACGCGGCTGCTGTGGCGACTTGCTTTCTTATCGCGCGCTTCGCCGATATTAACCGCTTGGATCGAGCGCTGTTCTCAACTCTGCCGCTACTCCTCGCAGAAAGCGCGAGAATTGGGAAAGTAGCCTTTCAGACGCTATCGGTAGACAATGTGATTTAGTACTTTTTTTTGTTGTGATATGTTCTAAGCCGGAAGGCTGTGGAAGAAATCAAAAAGTAACTTATACTTTCCGCTTAAAAAGAACACAATATTGTTTAATTTGTGTGATGTGTCAGCAACCGCGTTGCACTTGCTACGATGACGATGTTATATTAGCCACGCCCACAAAAAGAGATGCCGAAATCGAAACCCACTTCCACGCTTTTTGCAGGGAGTAGTAGCTGATCTGGAAACAGCGCTCGACCCAAGCGCTTAATCTCGGCGAAGCGCGAGAGAAGAAAGTGAGCCGCCACGGCAGCCGCGCCATAGCGCTGATAGCACGAACCGGTCGACGGTCCGTGTTCACCGTCATATCGCCGGCGGGTGTGCAGTGTGCTTTGCACTGGTTTCACAATACAAGCCTATTTCGGTATTCCAATATATTAAACAAACTGGATGATTCATAAAAGTGTACTGCGACTCCGAACAGAACAAGTTTTGACGACCTAGAAGAGAGAAACGTTTTTTGATGACTTCGTGTATTGGATGTTTCTCTGCACGCAAAACCGAGGAAGCGTGGTGGTGTTTTCAAAATAGGTCATGCATGTTGTATCCTAAATTTATTCGCAATTCACTCCATAAAGAAACTAACAAGGTGAGGTCTTCCTATTTGCTGTAGGGGCATTTTGGGTGTTGTCAAAGTAAAAATACTCCCGACAAATTTGCATCACTGTGGGGTCACAGGTACCAATGCATCTTGCAGGGCTCTTTCAAACATGCAAGTGAAGACCTCAATAATGCTGCTGGTGTTGCTTGGTTGTCTCAGTCATCAAGGCAAATCAAGCACCCCAAGTAACCCAACAAAGCAATTTTTTGATGTATGAATCGCTTGTACTATATATGTGCTAATCGCGAATTTTGTCGATATATGAAAGCATTAGTGAGGCTATGTGCGAAATGGTTGAACATACAATCCGGATCTTTCAAATATCAAATAAGAAACAAAGTTAAAAGCAGAATAGACAAAACGATTCACCTTTTATCCTTAACAATTTATTTTAACCATGTTAGTCACGCGCAGTAAAACACAAATTGGTTTCGCCCTTTTCATTGAGCTGAGGCACCCGCAAAAAATATAATGGACATTAATTACTACTCTCACGCTCAGCTTTTTGTTTAGGAAATACAAAACGCTAAGCTGAGATAATAAAGCAAACTACTTTTGCCACAAATGAGTCTCGATTTTAGTCAGTTTTTGAAGGAGCGTAAATGGAACATACACACTGCATTGAAGCTAGCTCAAGGCAATCACTTAAACTCACAATGCGCTACTCAAGTTGGGCATTATTTTCAAATCTGACATTTACTAACACATCCAGCTTAGTCATGATTCGGGTTCCAATGATAAAACTATCTGGCAAAAAACGTTTCATTACAAGACTGAATAATATATATATCACAACATGTGTTTGAGGATGACGAAATACGTAAGCTGGGAGAGCTTTGAGGGGATCATATTTTAATGGGGTACGAAAAGTCAGGGACAGCAGTCCATACAAGTTTTTAATTTAGGAAATTGTTTACAGGCCCAAAATAATCTTAGATGATCTTTCATTCGCATGTTTTTAATAGACCAAGTTGCCTTGTTCTCTTTAATATAAATCTCGCAGCATGAGCGCCGTGACTTGAGCCACCCACTGGTCCTTGCAAAGTTACTTCGCATAATATATTTCCAGGGGCATATTTCTCCTAAAACAAAGTTTAGAATTATCTTTGTCAATAATGAACGACCTATATTTATGTATTTTCGTTTTTTATTTTATTAGTAAACAACCTAGTGCACCTTTTTTACAAACAGAAATAAAATAATCTGAAACCGTACGGATTTTTAGCTAAGCCGGTACTGTAACAATTAAAAGCAATTAATAATTTCGGTTCCTAGTTAGACTTACCGAATTGCACATGAAATCGCGATCAAACTGGAACTTCATAAGTTGTAAATAATGCGGCAAGACTGAATCTCCAAATCTGCGCGAGAGTGCACGAGACTTTGTTCTCGCGCCTCTTGTAGCGTGGCTTCTATCTCGTCTTTTTTTTTTTTATGTTGCTTGTCGCTATCCCTGTTTCAAGTGAACGTACCAGAGATTTGTTTTTATCTTTTTTTTTCGTCTAGACATATATTTAAACAATATTTGGGCAAAACTAAGACAGCGTTTTTGACGTTAAGACGTAGTTATCAAAGTACATGGCACCTTTCAGGAATTTAACAACTCAATTATATTATTTGTACTTAAGAAACATTTACCAGATTGTGTTACATTACTTCCAAACACAAGAGTTCTTCAACTTCTACTCAGCGAAGCATGGATAGCAAAAAAAGAGTATGTGCACTACAATTTCATACGCTGGCGACGATTACTGTGGCACCGCAATTTGTAACAATGGCTTGGACACTATACAATGAAGATTGCGATGCTGAGATTGAAGAGAAATAACATTTCTGCCGGGCAAGCTCTAGCGATTACTGCAAGAGTTAGCTGTGCTGAACATTATAAATAGGAAAAAACTCAATTTCTAAAATTAGCGGCGAAACACTACTAAACGTTTTGCTTCAATCTGTTACCCTGTGAAGATTTTAGTCAAACACTTGTTTGTTGTTACTATTGACTTAACTTTACTTAGTAAATAAAACGAATGAAAGTTGTGAGTAACCTTTAAAACCGCGAGTAAAAGTGAGCTCTTTTTTTTGTTTTAAAGGACGCACTTCAGCGTATAGTCAGGAGCCACTGCTAAGTAGCGTGCACGCAATAATTTAATTTACAATGTTTACAATGTTGATTTTCAAGGACATACAAACAAGGCCAGTGCTGACATATCAGTGCTACCGGAGTGGCAACAGCATTGATCTCCCAGGCTCTGTCAACTACACGATTCTCTGGTACGGGATCGATAAAAATAATGATGCCTTCTTTGGCCAAACCTGGTCCGCAATAAACGGAACGCCTGACTCCTACACTCGGTACGTATGTTCGATTTACTGTATCTACATAGGAAAGTAGTTAAATAACGAGACACCTATGGAAGCCTTCAGCTGGTGAGTAATGCTTTAGTCCAGTTAGTTCTTCCCGTAGGACTTGCTTTACTATAAGATTTTATCCCAAGCGTTTTAATAAATAAAATATGTTCAAATGTTCATCGTAGGGGTTAGTTTGTATTATTGGTTTTATAATATAATCCTTATTTTAAACTTACCCAGGATGAAGTAAAATTAATTTTCTAAACTATACATTTTCAAAACATAAGTTCAATGAAATCCAATCATATAGTCTATCACTATTCAGCTACAGTCTAGATGTGAAAGAGAACCACTCACAAATGAAAAGTGCACTCATCATTTATATAGAAGCTACTATTTTTCTGATTGTTGTCAGGGGTATGAGTGAATTCGTAAAGGCGGTAAAACAACCGCAAAGCTCGCGTTGACTGCTGCATTGCTTGGAAGGCAATAATTTAAATATCTGTGTGCTCAATTGGGTTTAGATTATGTTTCTAAAATCCATAAAATTGAACTTTAAATGTTCACGTTCGTATGGGTGCAATCAAATTTAATATCAACGTGTTGCTATACATTCCTTTAGGCATCCCTCAACGTTCTGCGCAATGTGCAACAAAATCTCACATTCGACTGACAACACTAGTGGTGCGCATGCGCAGTTGTTTCTTTACTGCCCGGAGCTTTGCCAAGCGGTATACGAAAACTTCACATTGCTGGACGACCCCTTAATCGCGGAAACCAGAGAAATTTGAAAACACCATGCAGAGCTGGTGTCAAAAAGGGTGGTACTACCTCTTTTGTTTTTTGACACCAACTCCCCATGATGCAGTGTGGAGGGGGGGGGGGGTGGTTGATCTATAATTTTATCTACTGATTTTAAAGTTATAGATCAATCTCCCACATATATATATATATATATATATATATGACAGTACGCATCTTTGACTTATTAACTTTTCCCGGTCTATTGTTTTTATATTTAACTTACCTCACCTATTTATATATATATATATATATATATATAAGCAGTGTAATAATATTAGATTCTAATATAATCTTTCACAAAATGACAGATTGTACGTTGAACAATTTCTTCTCATTTCATACGTCACAAACCTACCCGACTCTTTTGTAATATAAAAAAAAAATTAGCGTCATTATTGTAACAGCTTCTTCAGCTATAAATAACCCCTCGCGTTCATATAGTTTTCACGCAAGGGAGAAGTGCTATATAAAATTGATAATATTGTTAGAAGAAGACGAAGCGGAAGCTGGCCAGGCAGCACACGCTCTCAGCTTGTGGTCAACAAGCTCGTCGCTCCAAACACCTGCAAAATCAAGTCTCCACCCCTCATTAAATCATCTATTTCAACACCCTCACATGTGGTGAACGTGAGCGACATTCGCAACCTCTACATCGTTAATTCCATGCTGGAGTTGGGTAGCGGAGGTACAGTTAACAGGATGTCACAAGAAGCAAGCCCTACTAACGGGTTACTATCTCTCGGTCCCTTTCCACCAACTCCGACCGTCACGAACCGAAAACGTGACCCACCAGTTTTACTAGCTCTCCTGAAACCGATGTGCTCGACTGGTTGAAAGCTATCACCGTGCAAGTCAGCACAACCGAAGTGAGGGCAGCTTCAAACTGGCTAATGTCGTGTTCTTTTTAACGGCGCTGCATTGCAATGGTTTGACAACCATGAAGGTGAAATGAACCTGTGGGAGGCCTTCAGTAAGCCTCATTTTCTGAGGCCTTCGGAAAACCAAAACAACGTAAACAGCAAGCAAAAGACAAGCTAGCTCAATGATTTTAACCTCACACTGAATTTTCCACCCCATACATTGAGGCCGTCCTCCGTCTCTGTAATTGACTGGATGCCCGAGTGACAAAGGAAGACCGTATTCGCCACCTTTTCAAGGGGCTATCCAAAACCTTTTTGCCATCGTCGCTTCCAAGTCACCTGCGACAGCTCATTGGAGAGTGCAAGAAATATGAAAAGCTGCAAAGTGCAGGCCTATTAAACTCACCCTTCAAACGACTGCCAGAGATATCGCTTGCATCAGCTGCCAGCGTCGACTTGCCTACATTGATCCGCAGCATCATTCGTGAAGAGCTGCATACATTTATCGACCAGCTTTAAACATCTCTGAACGTAGCCCAGCCCCGTCCTCAAGCCCAAAATATCGAAAACGTTATCCGGGACGAACTTCGGCAGCACTTGCATCCCTCACACCGTCGACTACGACGAATGTTCCTGCATCATCCTCACCATCACTCTTCTGCTCTATGTCATATGAGTCACAACACTACTACCAAAGTCCCCATATAAATCCGGCTGTCCCAACGTTACGAACCTACGCACCACGTCGCAGAAGCCTAATAAGGAGAACTGACGACTAGCAACCCATCTTATCCACTACTGTTTACCAGTACCAATCCTGCACTGCATAAACCAGTACCAACTAGCCCAGCTTACCACCCTTCTACTGTTTACCCGGTCATATCGCTCGCCAATATTACCGGCGACTGAATAGTGATGAGTACCGTTTCCATAAACCTTACCAGCGTTACTCTGTCGATGACGACAACCGTTCTTCTGATTCCCAGCCCCCAGCTCTTTTTTCTCAGCGTGACAACCGCAGAGGCCGATCACCGTCTCCCTACCCTCGACGACAAAGCTCTTTGTCGCCCCTCAAATTCGCCGCTATGTCAATTCCGACCTCAAACTACAGCACACAGCCTGCGTTGCCACGCGAAGTCAGGCTTCACAACCAAACTACGATATAAATCCCTCTAGAGATGGCCCAACTGCTGTTGCTGTTGAAACTGGTTGACAAAAGCTTGTAGGCCTCGTAGACACTGGCGCCGCCAAATCATCGATTTCCGAAAGTTCCCAACGACGCTTACGAAAAGTATTGACGCCAGCACTTGTACAGCATACATGCAAGAGAAATGAAGCGTTGATTCGACCCCTCGGTTGCTCGACGCTCTCGCTAACCCTTGGCTTCCATCGCTGCGTTGTCGTCTTCACAGTCCTCTCTACCGGCGTGGCTGATGTAATACTGGGGTGAGACACCAAATGATGCCGTCATTGACTGCTGAAAGCGTGAGTTGCATTTGAACAGTTATAATACAAACGAACCTCTTAATGTTGAAATTGTCGTCCTCCGCACTAGAGCCGACATAATCATCCCTTAATTTACTGCTGCCGCGATAGCACTTGAACCAATATCTTCTTCCGGAGGGTTTACGGCTTTGTTGAGCCGTTTCTCACCACCTGCATGCGACAGAGTTTGCATCTACTGTACTCTACCGTCGCTGTACCGGAAAGTCGAGTTCATCTGTACGTTACCAACGCCTCCGCGGAGCCAGTCATATTACCTCGAGGAGTGGTTATTGCAACCATCCGGCCGAACGAACATTATAGCCTTGCCGTTTTGTGTCAAAACACGTACCACGCTCAGTCACGGCCACTTCCCCAAACAGGCAGCTCCACCAACTCTACAATAAAGATGATCAACAGCAGTTTCACCAATGACGGTCTTTCAGGTCTTCTAGGAACTTATAGCAATGAAATTTGACTTCAACCGGTCCCTACATCCACAGACATGCATTGTACATCATCAAATAGATACAGGAAATGCAAGTCCATTAAACAGCAGTCGATACCGTATTTCACCTACGTTCCGTAGGTGAAATACGGTATTGACTGCTGTTTAATAGATCCGAAACCATGTCACCAATAAGCTGAATAAGAAAGTTTTCCAGCCCTGGTCTAAACTTTGGTCCTGCGTCGTGGTTCTTGTTAAGAAAATTACGGCTCGTGGCGTTTTTGTGTTGACTATTAGCACCTTCACAAGGTCACAAAAAATACGCTAATTCGCTCCCTCGCATTGATGACATGCTGGAGGCACCCCAGGGCTCCTTCTGTTTTACACCTGTCGATATCAGTACTCATTCTTGGCAAATCCCGGTTGCCCACGGTGATAACCCCAAAACGGCGTTCCTCCTGCCGGACGGTGTGTTCCAGTTTACTCTGACACCCTTTGGACTATGAAATACTCCCGTGACGTTCGAGCGAATGATGGCCAGTGTACTCTGTGGACTAACCTGGAACATCTGCCTTTGCTACATCTCGATGATGTTGCTATTTTTCAGCAACATTTCCAGACCACCTACATCGACTCCAACAATTCTTGAACTGCTTTCACTCCTCTAATTTGCAATTGAACTTACATAAGTGTACCATTGGAGCACGAGAAATTAGAAAAAGCTAGGGCACCCAGTGAGCTCTGACGGCATGCACCCTACCCAAGCAAGGTTTAAGCTGTGTCTCAGTTTCCCATGCCCAAAAATTTGAAAGACACGCGGGCTTTCCTTGTACTGTGCACATACTTGCTAAAATTTGTTCCATGTTTCTCGGATATCGCAGAAACACTTAATGAGCTGCTGCGAAGTAACAAAACATTCCAATAGGGATCCTAGCAAGTCACAGCATTCTAATCTCTTTAACGTGCCCTCAATCTTCGGTCACTTTGTGTAAGGCGCCGCAAGAGAAATTAAAAAAAAAACAGTGTATATGACATCGGGGCTGTACTGACTCAAAATGTAAATGCTCGCCCGCACGTCATTGCGTACCTTTATGACACACACTTTAACATCGTTGCCGATCATCATGCCTTGTACTGACTTGCAAGCCTTAAAGATCAATTTGACTGTCTTCAGAGATAGTCACTAAAAATTCAAGACTACGACTTCAGCGTTGTGTACAAGCCCGAAAGGCGCCAACTCGATGTCGACGGGCTGTCCTGCTGTCTCTTGCCCAGTGACATTTTACCTTCTTCTCTAAGTGACCACATTTATTTTATCGCTTTTTTAGACAATATTGACATCGCAGCGGCTCAAGCGTCTGATCCTAACTTAAGGCCATTGATTCCAGGCGCGGATCCAAGGGGGGCGGGGGCGACGGGGGCGGCCGCCCCCCCCCCCCAAACTAAGTCGACTCCCCCCTCCCCCCTTCTTGGAGGGCAATTTGACATGAGTGGACCCGCCGGTGCACAAGAAAGAATGGGAGAATAATATCCTTACAAATTTTCCGGCCCCCCCCCCCCCCACACAAAAAAAGAAAGAAAAAACGGAGTTCTGGATCCGCCCCTGAATTTGATTCAATGCTTGATGTGAATTATCGGATCTGCCACGCGGCACAGTCAACAGAAAGCTCGTCTCCTCAAACTTCGTGACGGTGTCCTCTACAGACGAAACAATGAGCAACATGTACGCCCCTGGCTGCTCGTCGTTCCTCGCTGCCTACAAAGAGACGTCATTCAAGCAGACCACGACGCGCCTAGGACGGGGCACATCGGCTTTGCGGAGAATAGACCGATCTCACCAATCGTTCGGCGCATTCACGATGCCGCCATAACTTTAGTTCGCAGGATGCAGGCAGCACTGCACGCGCATGCTCCACACGCGCAGAGCCCCAGTGAGGTTGTCGCACGTGCAGAAGCCTAAAGCTCCCTCGATGCATTGCGGCTGCGGTGGCGTAGTCAAACTGGCTGGTGTATTGGGGAGGAGATCGAACAGTCACGCCTCTAGCGGTGCGCTTCAGCTGTGGGGACAACAAACCGTATTTTCTTGTTTGTTTTTGATCCGAGAAATCGAAGATGACGATTCGAAGGCCACTCCTCGTGCGACCAAAGCACTGGTCAGAGAGAAGCCCTCGTGCCCAGACTGTGCTCGGCCAGGTTCAATTTCTTTGTTATGCTGTGTTGGTAAACACCGGGCTGTGGGGACAACAAGCTCGATAAAACGCCCCCTATAGTTCTATCTCCTGCCCAATTGAGCGTACGTTCAAGCTACTTCTGCGACGGCATGGATCGAACCATCAGAAGATATGTTCGCACATGCGACCAATGTCAGCTGCACAAAGCCCGAACAACAGAGTCTTCTCGCCCTTTGCAGTCCATATCAATCGACCTTTCCACACAATCTGAATAGATTTCCCTCGTTACTTGTCATTTATCTACAAACAACAACCGCTGCATAATTGTCGCCGTAGGCCACTTGAACAGGTACGCTGAAACAACTTGCGTTGCAGTCGCCACAGCCCAAAAAGTTGCTCATATATTTTTCACAACATTCTACTGCGACACAGAGCGCCCCAGATTATAAGCGCTCAGGTCAATCCCTTTATAGCTAAGCTTCACGATGAACGTTTGCGCTTAATGCGCAAACGTTCATCGTTTGCGCCCAAACTAATGGACTGACGGAACGCCTGAATCGTACGCTGTCGGAAACAATTGGGACGTTATCATTTCATAACTGACATTTCCTTATTACACCACGCGTCAGTCCACCACCGGCTTCCCACCATATTAGCTGTTATTCGTGCGTCAACTCCTACCACGCTTGACACGATGTAGCCCTCCTTTCATGACTCTCAAGACCAATGGACATGGGGTGCCTTGATGTCCTTCTGTTTTGGGTGATGTACCGATGCCGACAGCACGCGCTCACGGGTAAAATACAAAGAAATCGACGAAAGCAAAATGTCGCCATAGCACAGTCAGTGCCACAAACGTGTGCAGGGACACGCTCATTCATGCGATTCTGAAAAAAAGATAAAAATAAAAGTGTGGGATAAAATAGCCAGATGTCTCCACCCTAAGCAAAGCGCACATGAAGGCACTCTAAATATACCTATAGGGAGTATTCACTGGCAGCCATAGCTGTGTGTGCGACTGCTGAGCGCGTGCTGACGGCGAGCTTCCACAGTTCGTTTGCAACGTGCATTCCGCACCATTAAGATTGCCGGTCTTAGCAGGCTATTAATGCGAGCTCGTTCTGAGCATGCGCTCTAAACATCGCCCTCAAATATGGCGTCCAGTGAATACCCCCTATTGATATATTACCCAAGCATCAAGGAAAATGCAGGGATTGGTGTCCCACGCGCCACACGCGCACGCCTTTCGTTTATAAAAAATTCGAAGTAAATAACCAAATAAAGTGTTGACGTACGCGCGCGCAAAATGTAGGATTCAGAGCCTACCTCTCAAACCCTGTGAGGCTGAGCTCCATAAAAGACATCCGACACCGACGGCTGCTCGTCAAGAACTCTTCTTTACTTCCTCTAAAAAACACGCAGCCCCCCCCCCCCCCCCCCTTTTCACACTAAGAGGGCGCCACTAGCTGGACCAACTCACAAATAGCGACCACTACATCTCCCCTCCTTAGAGGCCGCGTTTTCGGCCAATAGTTCTTGTGGCGAAACGCACCCACTTATTGTTCAAAATAGTCCCATCAGCTGCAATGTTTTCAAACTGTCCGCCGTTACAAGTCTAAACGCCTGGGGCGGGTCACGGCTCGTCCGCTGTGAGTCCGATAGGGACTTGTCGAAACAGGCGACCCTCTTGGGTCACTACTAATGTTCTGCTGAGCCGCTATTGGGCTTGGAGGCACACCGCCAGTTGCGGGTCGTTCAACCGGCGGCCTTGGGGATGCAAAAGCAACCAGTCCCCTGCGGTTGCGACTGCGCCCACACTCTTTCTCAAGGACGAAGAGGAGGCAGCTCGCGGGCAGCATGCCGCTGGTTGAAGGCCTGAGCTTGTTTCCGCGTATACAACTCATTCCTCCTTGCCACGCGAGCGGGCGATGGTGGCCGCGGAGGACTTTCATCTTGAGCCCTAGGAGGCCGTGTCCTCAACCGACGCCCGAACAGAAGTTGTGCGGTGCTGTCTCCAGAAACACCGGGGGTGTCTCGGTAGCTCAACAGTGCCAAGTATGGATCCTCAGCTTTGGTTAAGAGTTCCTTGATGGTGCGGACAGCTCGCTCCGCTTCGCCGTTAGATTGCGGGAATCTGGGACTACTCGTTTGGCGCTGGAAGCCGTAATCCTTTGCAAACTTCGCAAAATCCCCCGATGCAAACTGCAGGGCCGTTATCTGTTCCCCACTCAAAATACCCGCTGACCCATGGGGTTAGGAAACCGCGTGGGTCCCACAGAAACTCTGTGGGTGTTCGGGTCCCTATGGGTCCCCGCACAGTTTGTTTGGGTGTGCGGGTCCCCACAGGGTTTGTGTGGGTGTATAGGTCCCCATGGGTCCCCGCACAGTCTGTGTGGGTCTACGGGAGCTGTGTGGGTCCTGCAGAGATCCCATAGGAGCTGTGTAGGACCGATATCCTGTGGGAGCTGTGTGGGTAACCCATAGGGTTTCATAACCCCATGCTCTGTGGGCAATCTGTGTGTGTACCTGTGGGGGATGCATGCTTGACACCGTATTTCACTGCAGACCATTGCCAAGAACCGGCTGGTTCTATCTTTATTTACTGCTTGGCTCTTTCGTTTCTCTTGCTTTCGCCGGTCATTTATTTTTTCTCCCAGTATGTGGTTCACTTTTGCTGTCGTCGACATTACAGCAATGACATCCACATGGTGTTTTTGGCCACGGAGCTTCATCCCTAGGCATTCTGAAAATTATGCAACGACGAAATATTTAAAGGAGCACAGCTTGTAGAGGTAAGGCTTAAACAAATGTTCATTTAGATCACATGCCACATCACTTTCATGAACAGTTTCATTTGGAATAGCCTTTAAAATGATACACTAGAAAATTGCAATTGCGACATGCCCTATAAAATCAATAATTAAAAAGTTAATTAACAAATCTTTGTTAATTAGTCAACATATTGTGACGGTTATCCCCTTATCTATGTCCGCCGAGCCCCACAAACACACAGTGAAAAAGGCATCCACGTAACTCTCGCCCCTTTTCTTTAAATTGTGTTTGAATTAAAATGGCACATTTTGTATGATGTCAAACCCGATTATATCGAGCTATCCCTTGTATCAAACTCTTTGTGAACAGACTAGTAGCTGCAATAAAATGCACAGCGAAAATTGCGGTTATTTTGAACGAAAATTGCAGCGTCTCCCGATAGATCGAACTGCCAAGAGCGCCATTTAGCTCTGCAAGCTGGCTTTCCCCCAACGCGGGCAACCCATTGGGGGAAAGCCAGCTAGCAGAGAGGGCAACCGCGTTAACAGCCCGGAAGTGGGGAGAGGATGAGCCGGTGAGACCTTGAAAAACGAAGAAGCGGCCACTGAATAGCCACGTAGAGTGTCCTTTATGACGTACAGATGCTCCTTCGAGAGTAAACAACTTTTCTAAATAAGTCGTGTTTGTTTGTTGTCAGATTCATTCAAACTTTCATGTAGAATTACTGGCTATATTGAACTGGTAGACAGTTTTTTGCGAGTTCGATATAAGTAGGTTTGACTGCATAGCAATTAGCAATCATCGCCATTTGAAAGCTTTTGACGTTCAGTTCCTGGTTTTGACAAGTATTGGGCTCATGAAAGATACCGTCACCACGTCACCATTTTCCACAACCAAAATCCATAAAAAAAGGTGCTGGTTATACCCTTGAAGGAATACTTCAACGAAATTTGAAATATTCCCGTCGTATTCAAAAATAGGTTGAATATGATCCACAATATCTGTAAATGACAATCGTACGTTTGTATTTTGAGCCTGGTGGCTGTATTTCTCGTTATAAACGGCCCACTCTGGCAAGCGCTCGGAGAAGGCCCAGCGGAGACCACGTGACATCCTACGCAATCGTGACGTAGGTCGTCTCAGGACGAGCAAAGCTACGGCGAGGCTGACGTCGAGATGATGTCGTAGTCGTTCCAGCCACCGAAGCTGCTGCTTTTGTACGAATTTTGAGTGACGGGTTAATCTTCCACAATCTTGTAGGGGGGCAATAGCGACTTCTGCGACACACAAAAGGCATTCCCGGGAAGAGGGGAGTTCCTCCTTCCCCTCTTCTCTCGTCGTGGCCGGAGGCGAGACACTCACCAACACTAGCTGTCAAGGTTCCTAGACGGGCATTACAAGTGAGGCATTAGCGATATCAACCAGGTGCCCGGTTTTGTTTGCATGACAAGTACTTGAGCTACTGTGATTTACACAATACCAAATGGGAGTTCACATTGTTCCATAGGCACATCGAAGTGACCAGATAAATGGGCATATTGTGCTATGATTTATTACAAAGGCATGCCTCAAAGCGGTGGCTTCAGCATTTCAAAGATCAGGACATAAACCCCCTTAAGTCAAAAAGAAGAAAGAGAATTGTTGCGAAGTGCAACAATTCTCTTGAGAAGAAAATTTTGCAGAGCCTTTTTTTTGGTGAAGACATCAGATATTATTCAGGGCCACTGTGGCATGTATTGCAACTGCAAATGATTGGAATAAAAAGGAAATGCCCTATGCATTGCTTACTTCATATAGCCTAAATAAAGGCCAGTGGCACAAAAAAAATCTGGTGTTTGCACGTACAGTATAAAAACAAATATTGCTTTTGTGTTTTACTGAGGTTACCTAATCTTCCTATAATTTTACTGAAAGCTTCCACCATTATGTTACACCTGTGTGCTCAATCCCGTCCGTTTTATGCGGTCCATCCAAAGACCACCGAAACATAGTGAACTCCCAGTAAAATACCAACTAGCTGCCAAGATAATGCCTTGATTGAGAAGATTTTTCAAATAACTGCTTAGGTTACATTTACGTCAGATAATTTGCACTCGCCTCTTAGGAATGCCACTTTCTTGGGTGTCAGAGGCAGCCTGCTGTCCTTGTTAAGACTGGCATTCAGCGCCACTTCGGTCACAGTCCTCTGCAGAAGGACACTCGATACCCACAGAGCAATGGCCAGGTTCTTCACAGCAACGCTTGGCCTTATGTCCTGGTTCACTATGTTGTCACACAAGGCTTTCCACGTCACCTTGACATCAACGGTCGTAGAGATGCACCTATAAAAAAATTAAAAGAGGAGGCGAAACCGATGTATTTGGTGGTGAGATCCTCTTTTCATGAAATGCTGGTTCGTGCATATTGATTAAAGTAAGCTTTCGTTAGTTTAACCTCATTCTTAATCGAATCATTTTCAAACGTCCTGGGAGGCGCCCATACAACAGTACTACGCTGCTCGAGCCATCAAGCTCTTTTGTTGAGTATCCTGATTCTGCCGCTGTCGAACTGCGAGGGGTACTGGGTGGCAAGCCCTCTTGCAGCGTCGGCTGCTGGAAAAGATTATTTGGCCGGCTCAGAAAAACCTGACAGTGCGCTCACTGGCTGACCGTATGCCTTGTAATTTCGCTCTTCCCTTTCGAGCCCTCTTTGCCTACTAGCCCAGCTCCTTAGATGGTGTTCCATGATCCCCCTCCACTCCCCTCCCCTCCCCACCCCGCCCCCTGAACTTTTCGGTCGGCGTAATGAATAGAGAACATGAGAAGATGCGCCCACTGATATGCAACCTTGAGCGTGGCTGGGACTACAAAACTAACGCCTTAAAAGAAAAGAAGCCCCTTTATGCTCCAAGATTGCTGGAGTTTCATTCCCATGTACCTGGTGAACATAGGAAGAATAGACCAGTTTCAAAACCTAAGCAAGCAACATTGACGGTCGGTATTTATTGGACACAAAAGCTGTGATTGGATCGAAGTCCACGTGGAACGCTGACGTTGCACACACGTCTATCCACGCAAATCACTGATGCGGCGCTTGTTTCCAACGCGTACTCGGGATCCGCGTTGAAGAAATGGCGGCCTTGGACATGCACACACTTCTGAAATGGGTTTATTGCATGGGCCAAAGGTAATTAATGGGGAATATGATGCTCCAAGTCTTTCTGCCCTATGCACTCAAAATGATGAGCAGAATGTTAGAGATGAAGGTCTAAACTTCGTACAAAGAGATGTCGCCTTAAATATGTTTTTCAAGACATTATAAACTTGGTTCTACACCACTGCTGGTGAAGTGATGCGACACCAAAAACAATAATTTGTGGCGATGGTACTGAAAGAGAGATCTCATTTGAGCAACATTTATCGAGATCTACATGGTCAATGATAAATGTCAAGGCCTTTTCATCATGAAGACATTGTGCAAGCATAGAAATGATTTTTATCCAGAGCTATCTCCTGTAAAGAAAAAAAATTACCAAATCAACTTACCATCTCACGTTCTAGAAAGTTTAGGAGCTGATATGGATCCACCTCAGCGGGTGCTTTAGCAGCTGCCTCAGCGGATGCAGGTCCGATTGTACCAGCTGCTCCATCTAAGGTTGCAGGTTTTGCAGCTGCACCACCCAAGGCTGCACCTGACTGGCACGCGCTCTGCATCACAGGAGCTGGTGCTGCTGCCACTTGTTCTGTGAAAAATATAAAAAAATATATGACATGCGTCAGAGCAGTGTGCAGCACTGCCACAAGATGTGCGTGGTGCTACTCTAAAAGCTGAGAGAGCTGTGGCAAGTATATACCAATTTAATCAACCACACACCAGCTTGGAGCAATGCGGCTGCACTCCTGCCCCTGTGTATACAGGGAGAGCAGTGCCACATAACACAAGGCTGATTGCAGTTTGGTCCAGCCCATACACAGCTTCTATGACACAGTCAGCCAAAAACTTAATAGGTATAGTAAGGGTCGTGGCCATGACATTTATGATGCTGTAGCTTGTCAAAGAGAGTATGTCGAATGCATACCATGCTCCTGCAGTCAAGTATTCGTGGTTAGGAAATAGCACGGAATATTTTTCATAAAAATCTACCGCGAAGCTTCGCAACTTAGGAGTGCTCTGGGGAGTTTTACAGATCATAGCTTCTTGACTACACGGCTTGATAGACCAAGTAAAATGTTTTCGGACATATGTGAGGGAGAGATGTACAAGAATCTATACAAAACGTCCGCAGTTCAAGAGATCAGAGATCAGTGTGACAGAATTCAGCACGACAAATATGCCAATGTCATTATTTATTTTTGCAACATTAAAATGACTCTGAAAGTGCGACTAGCTACAGGGTGTATTCACGCAAGTCTTGCGAGTGTTGAATTGTAGGTACAGCGCCCTGGTTGTGTCCATGTGCGATATATGACAAAATATCATAGAGACCAATACTGGAAACTTCTCTGAAAATGAATGGGCACGGTGGCGAAGGACGAGAGTGGCACTGCTCACCGCTCACGCCGTTCACAAGCGCACCAATGGGAAGGCTTTAGAAATTATTGGGAACACTAAATAAACAAATACAAAATACAAATACAACACACACAGCAACACTGCAGGGAAGTAGTGATGCACTTCTGTTGTCAACTCTGCATTCCGCTTACGACAGAAATGCGGAATTTCCCTACAGGCTTTCATTCCAAGCGAGTGGCATCAGAATTGCTAAAGGCCAGCCCATAAACACAGTGTGTTAAAAACAATCCTAGCAGCAATAAGTTGCTATTATATTGCCCAATATGTAGAGCACCTTACCATAAACAGCCTTTGCAGTCTTCCATGAAGCCTGGACTTCAGCAGAGGAGACTGTCATCTTCTGTCGTCTCAGGACACTCACATCAGGATGGCGAAAGTGAATGCCAACTTCGGCTTGGCAAGGGCTGCAGTAAGTATAGAGATGAAAACACAAAGTAGAATATACAATAAAAAATATCATGGACCAACTTGAGAAAAGTGCACAAAAAGACAAGGACAAAAGGACAGGAACACGTAGGACAGACAGATGCACACTAGCAACTCAATCTATTGAACACAAAAGAAAAGAAGAGAGGATCAGAGAAATCAAAAAGGCTGTGCTCGGAGAACTGAGCTTTAGGAACCGGGGCGCGAGGCAAAGATGTTAGGTAGATTGTTTACAGACACTCTAGAATTAACAACAGCCTTTCCATGTAGTAAAGCGGTGAGTTCATTCTAAGTGAACATCTTAAAAAATAGTACACAAAAAAACAAGGAATAACGGGGAGGAATACATACACTACATACAAGTGCAGACTCCCAAGTCACATAAATTAGAGAAGAAAAAAAATAAAGAATGCGGAAGGAGCTTTAGCAAAAGTTCAGACAGGTCCAAGTGGAACGTGCTAATTCACCCATATGCACAAGACTAAATACAATTTCCTTGGTAGGTCAGATAACAGAAAAATGTGCGGACACATTGGTTGCCCATACTACAAATAATAAAGGCCTAGAAAAATCCTCTTGTACGTTTTTTTATAGTATATGCTAATTATTCACGTCTTTTCTAAGGGCGACATACACGAGCAGTGTAAACAGTGCATAAATAGCTGACAGTCCATCGTGAATTTTAAGGAGATTGAGCTGTTTTGATGGATTAGCCATCCATCTGTTACCTTAACTGACGAGGAGATTATGCTTTTAAAATCTGCTCTTGCTAATTGGTGAATCAGCGCGTTCCACTTTGGCCTCTTCTCGAGCTCCTTCCGCATTCTTTATTTCCTTCTTCTCTGTTTATGCGAGTTGAGAGTCTGCGCTTGCATGTGGTCTATCTGTTAGTGTTACTCTCTTTGTCTCCTTGACTTTTTGTGAACTATTTTTCAAGGTATTCAATTAGTACCAGCTCACCACCTTACTACAATCATGCAACAACAAAAAACAATTACAACCTACACCATTCACTAAAGGCAGCTCCAATGAGAAAAAAAAAAAACAGAAATTAGGTGAGGTATGAACACTATATACTTACACTGAACAAAATATACCTCCCATAAACTGGCGATACACTACCTTAATTAAGGACATGCTTGTAAATTACCCCAGAAGCCCAGAAGCGGCGTCAAAAAGTATTTCGCGGGAACACATTTTCACGATCGGGAGCGGTATGCTATGCATTAATCACCATGGAGTAAATTTACCGCGGCATCAAATTTGGCAATTCTTTTCTGATTACGAATCGCGAAAATGAAGTCGCTTGCAGACGACTGGGCGGCGGAAGCTACGGGCCTGCTCGATCAATCAATCGCTGCCTTTTGCCTGGCCCAGCTCTCCGGACGCAAATACGCACACAGAATCCCCCCGTAGTGTCAAACCTAGAGCTTCGGCGATGGAGGGGCACCGCGCTCTTCCAGACATTCTAGTTTACCAGTAAACAATACGGTGGAGGGAGGCAATCAAACCCCCCACTCTTCCTTTTCCGCCTTTGCCTGCCTGCCTGCCTGCCTGCCTGCCCGCCCACCCGCCTGCCCGCCCGTCCCCATGTGCCAAAAATTTCCGCCACTTTTGATGGACCTGGAGAGTACGCAGCGTAAGCGCTCATCTGTGACCGATAATTAGCGCAAGGACGGAGTGCTAACACCATTCGCGCACAATTAGTAATAATGGTAAAAGCGAGTGATCTCGAGAATATAACAAGCATTTTGAACGGAGGAAAGAATAATCTAGCCCTAACGAACAAAGAAAGGAACTTACTTTGGAACGACCGTGCCACGATCTTCGCTGTTGAGCAGATTCAACGTAGTTCCACGGCTCACAGTCGCTTCCTTCTTTTTCAGACACATTTGAAACTAAGGTGAACTCCACGCATCACGACTATTCGGAAAATTTACCTTAAAACAGAGATATGAAACACACACTGCCAACACGACCAGCAAAACGCGCGCAAAAAAAAGTTGTGGGTTGGATTGGATTGCATTCGTTGGCTATTATGGATGCCTAGCGACTTTACGGAGGCTATGTTCGCGTAGAGCACTATATAGACCTTTGTCCGGAAGTGCTCTTTTTAGCCTCGACCGCAAGGAGCAAAAGCGAACAATAATCTCGAACCCAGGCGCTCACGGGAGGGGGGGCTGCGTCGGCTTGCTCCGCTGCTACCCGCAGCAGGCTTCTTCGCTGGTGTGCCGACTGCCGTTTCGCCGGCATCGGTCCTGTTTACCGCGGTATGTGAGTATAGTGCCCGTAATGTGAAAGCCGTTTGTCCATACGCCACTTTGCCGTTGTTGGTTTCCATCTAGCCGAGCCAAAAAACATCTCGCGACGAGTTGACCGCGCCGCGAGTGACGAAGAAAAAGCAAACATGGCGACGGTTTGTACGATTGCTTTGGTGCCTCCGGTGTTGCGTGTCTTCAGCGTCCTCGTGAGAAGATTCCCCTGCCCTTCGAAGTTATTGCAAGCACCACGAGTGGCACGAAAGGTGTGGAATCATCGTCTCAACTACAAATAAGCAGGCCTTCACGAGCAACGACAAAGCCGAGCACCGTTGTGCACCGTTGTGTCGTCAGATGTTCTACAACGCCGAGGTATTTTCATGTATCATTTGGAATGGCTTCAGGAGTGGAAAACTAATCTATTTCGCGGATTGTTAACGCCAAGGCGAGTGCCCTCCGTTGCAGTGCCGTTGTCGCGCAAAGTGCAGAGAAAACCGGGTGGCGATGGCGGCGGTGCTCTTTGATCGCTTTGATCTTGCGCCGTCGGGTTCATGGAGTCCAGAGTAAACGTACGTACGTGCGTCTGCTGGATCGGTGTTTTCGACTGCCTCAAAACTCTTCCTCACGCGCATTTTCCTTGTGAACCTTAGTAGCTCATTACACCTCGTCGTCGACTGCGCTCATTTTACTACGACGCACGAGCCTGCGTGATGTGAATTTCACTGCCTAAGATCTTTGATGTGCTGTAACGAGGGATAATAAAATATCACCGCGAACTTCTGAACATACGAGTCGAAGTTTTGTCTGTTATCATAACTGATCGCCTGTCACAATATTAATCGGTAGCGTTCCTAGACTCTGCCCCCACAGGCACCCTGCTTCGCTGCCGATAGTAAGTGTCTCCTGGTACCTCGTAGAATTCCAGCTCCCACTTCAAGTAAGTACCATCCTTTAGAACTGGCAATTAATAGTTTCGGACCCAGACGCTCGCAGCGTGTGTGTGTTTGTGTGGGTGGGGGGGGGGGGCGATAGATTGCGACCTTTCCCAGTACTAGCACGTTGCCGGCGTCGGTGTTGTTTACCGGCCTGTAATGTATCAGAGCAATTCGTCCGGACGGCACTGGGCCGTTGTTGGTTGTACGAACAACCAGAGGAAACGCAGGGTTCTTTTGGACACCCACTGCCCGTCACACAATTGCCTAAGAAGCGAATGCGGATGCGACGTCTACGGCTTCCACAAGTTTCCGTCCCATGCAGCTTCTCGACAAGAATGGGCAGCCGCACTCACACCGAGCAAGAACTCGAGTGAGTGCCAGTGTAGCAACAATTTTTTTCTATGCGTATGTTTGGCGTGCGTGATGGATACAACAGAGGTGGTCACTTCTCCGTGATCAGTGGGCAGGTCGTTTACGTCGTGTACGTACGCTAGCTACGAGTGGTAACTTCGTTTCGGTTTCGGTTTAGGCTCGGCAGAGCCGCGCTGCCGCAAAAAGGCAAGTAGATCACGAAAATCGGTCTCAAACGTGCCACGAATGTAATGTCGTATACAAGAAGCCAACAATCAAGCATTTGAAAGCTACAAGAAAGTGGTAGCGAAATATTACTACGCAATGAACCCGGACTGAAACGCGGATGTCAAGGGTCAGCAGACACCGAGAACATCCAAGACAAGAAAGGTTTTCCCCTTGTTTTCTTGATCGAGATTGGTTCTCGAATGTTCACGACATCTTCCCTGTTGAAGAACGGGCCACGGAGGCTTCTGGTGAAGACATCTTTCACGATGTGTCGGTGCATTCGGACAGCCTGCCGCATCCAGCTCCCCAAAGCAACGCCGCCAACGCAGCCCCCCCCTCCTACCTGCCAGTTCTTTCTGTGTGGTGGCGCGAGCATAGATAAACATGGCGGCGCCCTGGAATTGGCGCGGACACTGGTCTATAGCTCCTACGGAGCGGAGTAGCGCAATCCTTTGATCCGCGTGTTTCGCCGACAAAATGGCCGACAGAGCAGCGCGGCGCGACTCACGTGGTACTCATTGTTCCAGGAGGCGGCCCGCCCTGTGGGAGAATACATGGAGATCGGCTCAACATGGCTGATTAAAAAATAAATGCCAAATCACACTTTTTGAAACTAGTCTGTCGTGAAGTTGGTAAAGCACGAAACACTTTATCAAAGTTTTCATAATATCGGATGCGTGTGAAAATTTTTAGAAGGCAATTTCCAAGGCAATGGCGTTTGAAGCAGACGATTTTTGTACGCAGCGGAGATGAACTTCCTGGGTTGGCCGGAGCGGGTCACGTGGACGGTGCAACGTCTCCGTGACGTCGCCGCGTCGTCTGCTGCGTGATGCCGCTCAGGCAATTTTTTAAAACAAATTACGCCCGTACATGACACGCAACTTAGCGCAAATTATTGTAAAATGTTCCTTTATTATGTCAAAAACTATTGACGTTCCGTACATCCCCACAATATTGAAGAAACAGCGATTTTCTCACGTTCCCCATGCATTTCTGATCGGAGTTGGAACCCCCGGGCGTTCGCCGCTAGTCGCCGAAAGATGGCGTTCTAGATTGCGCTACTCTGCTCCGAAGGAGCTATATAGTGCTCTAGGTTCGCGTATCTTCAACACGCTTGCAATGAAATTATCAGCAAAGCGCATTAAAAACTATTAGGAGACACAGTAATAATAAATTATTGAGCATGTCAACAATGCCACATTATTAGAAATACGATCCTGAACAGGTAGCAAAAAAATTAAATACGAGACTAACCACACAATGTATCCAAACGAATTCAGAAAACATATAATTTCCTAAGCAACGACTCTTCAGCTTGTTAACGCCGGTGCTGCTGATCGTGTGGTCAGTGGTTCGAGTCCCGGCAGAGTGAAGTTTATTGGTAAATGTTTTTTTTTTAAGTTTTTGTTTGTTTTTATTGTTTGACATATTTGCTATGTTCTTTGCAGTCGCCGGCCCCCTACTTTAGGGTAAAAATCACGCAGAATGTGAAAATAGAAAGTGCGAGTCCAAAAAAGTTTTTTTTTTTTATTCCCGTTCCTCTGGTGCGGTATGTCATATAACATAAGCTATCGGGGGACAGATCGTCTGGCTATGCGAACATTTGAAATATTTCTGCTAGATGATCATAACTACCACAGAAGACAGTCGATTCCTGCCTGAAATAGAATCCTGAAAAAGTATCGTTCGGCGTTGTAAAATTTATTTTTTGTGGCGTTCGTGTTCAGATTCTTAATATCCTGAATGTGTTTTCCTCACCGCATTGTTTTTTTTTCTCGTTTTCGCTGTAAAACACGCCAGCCTTGGCACGCTGGGATCAAATACGCCAGCGTCGGCAGTCATTTACGAAGGATTTATCAACGCAAACATTTCCCCTCGCTATTCATTAGGGATGCCGCGAACCACCCTAGGTTCGAATTCGAAAGGTTTCGATATTTTCGGACCGAACTGATGCTCGAAATCGAAAGGTTTCGATATTTCCGACCGTACGGAGATTCGAATTCGAAAAATTCGCAACTTTCAAAAATCGTGGAGTTTCGAATTCGAAAGGTTCGAAGCTTTCACGGTTTCTAAAAGTTCGGGTTCGATTATTTCGAATTTTGTTTTACTTGAGGTTCAAGAAAATTCGAAAATTTTGAACTTTCCTAACTTCAAATTCGAGAGATTCGAATGTTTCGAATTGTTTTGGATCTGAAATATGAAAAATTCGAACGTTTCGAATTTTTATAGACATAAAGTTCAATAAATTCGAAGATTTCGAATTTCTTACTATAAAAAGTTCGAAGAGTTCGAAGGTTTCGATTCTCTTTTAGGGCTAAAGTTAAAATAAAAACTTCGAAGGTTTCGAATTTTTTTTTAAGTCCAAGTACGCAAAGTTCGAAGTCCGGTTTTCATGTTCCGCCACAGTTTCAGTTTCAAATAACGTTTTCACGCCTCACCTTTTTTCGCGAAATCAGGTTTAGAAAAGTTAGGGTGTGATATTTAGACTCCGCGAAGTTGGTCAGGCAATTAAATGAGACGACGAGTGTCCCGGATGTGCTGGAATATTTGCCAGTGCAGAGTGACGTGTGCAGATCAGTAATTGTGACCGCCAGCCTGGGGTGGGGGGGGGGGGGGGGGGGGTTTAACGTGCATCACGCAGTAGTGATCACACGAACGCACTGTTTAACGATACTCATCCAGTTCGAAACGGCCAGGGGCAGGCAGGTGGTTGAGGCTCAGAAAAACCTTGAAGCGATCTGGCAAACTGCCTCCCTACCCCCTTGCACGCTGGTAGTAATCCGCTCGAACGCCGCCCGAGTGACGCTGGCATATAGTAAGCTTAGTTTCTACATGATGCAAAATCCTGATACTGGGAATGAAATTTGAAAAAAAAAAGTATAAGAATACAGAAATAAAGGGGACAGGACAACGCCTCATACGCAGCTCTGGGAATGAAATTTGAAAGAAAAAGTGTAAGACAGAAAAAAGAGGACAGGACAATGTCTCAAACTCAGCTCAGGACAACGTCTCAAACTCAACTCAGCTGAAAACTCAGCCCAGTACAACGTCTCAAACTCAACTCAGCGGATTTTGAGACGTTGTCCTGTCCCCTTTTTTCTTTCTTCTTAAACTATTTCTTTCGAATTTGATTCCCAGTCTCGGGATTTTGCATCATGATCAACATACACCAGCTCGTCTGCACCTTGACAATTTTTTTTTTAGTTTGTAATTGCTTTGGAGGTTTATTTTCCGAGACAAAAGAAGCGCCGAGCAAAAAGCACAGAAGCTGACAGAACTTGAGTTAGAGGAGCGTTCTACCATACCAGTGGCGTCGAAAGAGGAAAAACGAGGGAAAAGGGGGGGGGGGGAGCTCCAGTCTCCTCCCCCCCCCCCCCCCCCCCCGTTATTTTGGACTGTTAAAGAAAACAATACAGGGAAAGAGGGCATGTTCGAGCTTATTTTAGTTTGAAAGTATTTATCCATATGTATAGCTACTGTCGCTCTTCACTGCATAAAAGATCGCGTAGATGTTCATTGTTAGAAACTCGTTGTCAGAAGGAAGTACTCGTCACATGCTCGGTGGTTCGGAATTTCAAAGCTGTCTTTTTGACCTAAATAACTGTGCCATTGGTAAAAAATAATAAATAAATAAATATAACAATAAATGCAAAAAAAAAAAAAAAAAAGCTGGAGAAAAAAAACTATCAAGAATCCGCCGGAAGTGTTGTATTCTTGCATATTCAGAGGCCCAGAACTCCGAAACAAGTTTCTCCTACTAAAATGTGTACAGGCTAAAAGAAACACGTCACAAAAACGTGAAATAAAAAAAGATAATAATAATAAACACGTCAAATGGGGCACGTCATAAAAAATAATGTTTTTTATGACGTGCCCAATTTGAACAATATTAGAAAACTTTTTCCCTGAGTTAATTTATTCCTCAACGTGAAAAGAACAATAGATACATTAATTTGTATTCTGCAGATGGTAATGATATGCACTGTCTGTGGTGTTAATTTAAATGCGATACCTCAAACAATTTCGACGAAAAAAATTACCAAGTTTAGGGCATAATTGCCCGTAGATACATGTTTGGATATTTCTACGAAACTCGTCTTGAGCAACAATAATCATATCTTAAGACGACACTTACCTAGGCTATACATAGCTCATTCTTAAAAAGTTTAACATCACTATCATAAATAGCTTCGGCTATAGCACGCTTCAAATATGGCACGAACGACAATTGTCAAAAACGCGTCGTCCTTCCTCGCACCTTCGGGAATCTATTTCTTTAAAACCAAGCATGCCAGATGATTGAAACAAACGGCATTGTCTTTCGCAAGGAATGCGGCACCACACGTAAAAATGCGGGAAAAAATTACGAATGTACCTCACTGCTTGAATCCAAATGAAACCACCCACCCGTCTTTCGAAGTTAGACGAACTTCGAACTTTTACCCTAAAAATTCGAAGTTCGTTGAACTTCTGACTTTTCAGGAATCGAAAGTTCGACAATTTTCGAATTCTTTAGATTAACAAGTTCGAAAGTTCAAAAATTATCGAATTTCTTAGCGTAGGAAGTTCGAAAGTTCGAAAAACTTGGAACTTTTTAGTGCAAGAAGTTCGAAAGTTCGAAAATCATCGATATTTTTAGTCTATCAAGTTTGAAAGTTCGACAAGCATTGAATTTAGCAGCGTAATAAGTTCGAAATTTCGAAAAGCGTTGAACTTCTTAGTTTAACAAGTTCGAAAATTCAACTTCCGTCGAATTTGTTGATATGGAAAGTTCGAAATTTTGAAATCTTTCGAACCTTTCGAACCGCTTGATTCGATCATCGAACCTTCGGTTCGAAAAAGGTTCGCGGCATCCCTACTATTCATGCTATTCATGCAGCAGTGAGCGATGTAATGTAAAAAAAAAAAGACTTACAAAAAAGTTATATTTTGCATGACCTGTAGAATATATCTTGAGGCGCACATCCACGGCTTTCCATAGGCCTCACACATGTCCCGTGTAGCAACACAGCGCGCTCCCCTAGCGAGTGGCATCCCTACAGCAGCCCGCACAATGTCGTACTTGTCCTATGGGATCCTAGGCTCTATCTCCACAGGCTGTGGGGTACCTACAGCAACCCACAGAATTTATTACATCTCCCATAAAAGCCAAGGTTCTATCCCCACAGACTCTGCGGGTTACCTAAAGACCCCCACAGGCTGTGGGGATTGCCCAAAGGAGTTCCCACAGGCCGTGTGGGCTACCCAAAGGAGCCCTTACAGGCTGTGTGGGGTACCCAAAGGACCCCACACAGTAACCCACATGTCCCATAGGCCCCCAGGCCTGACCCCACAGAGATTTTAGGACACCCATACAACCCCATGGGTGCCCCATAGAGACCTCTAGGACCCCACACAAATTTTCTGTGGGTGCTCTGTGGGCATTTGGACCAGGGAATTCTTACTGATTGCGGGATACCATGCCGAGCGAAGGCTGACTTTATTGCCGCGATCGTAGCTCCACTCGAGGTGCTGCTTAACGTCAAGACTTCCGGGTACCTCGAGTGATAGTCTACAATAACGATGAAGTCCTGCTTCTTCCAATGAAACAAGTTGGCACCAACGACGTCCCATGGGCGAGTAGGAAAGCTGGACGAGATGAAAGGTTCTGCCGGCTGCACTCTTGTCTTAGCACACTGCTCACAGCCGCTTACCAGGGAAGTGATCTGTGCATTGATGCCTGGCCACCAGACAGAGTCACGAGCTCTGGCCTTGCACTTGACAACTCCTTGGTGACCTTCATGTATCAGCCTCAGTATTGCCTGTCGTAAGTCGGCCGGTATGTGAAGCCTCGGGCCCTTGAGGAGAATTCCTTTGCACAGCGACAGCTCGCCTCGGACAGATTAATACTTGGACAAATTGACGGGCAGCTTGTGCTTCGTCGTCCATCCAACCTCGCAATACCGTTTGAGTGCACAGCACTCTCCGTCAGACTGTTGCGCAGCTTGGACTTCCTCGGGGAGAAGTGGAAGGTCAACAGACGTGTCTTCCAGTGCTGCAATTTCAAATGTGTCAAGGGAGTCCTTGCCCTTGTCTTCAGGCCCCATTCTCTGGTTAGCTCTGGAGAGTGTGTCTGCCGTTGCCAGTAGTTTCCCCGGCACATACAGCATGCGAAATTGGTACAGCATCAGCTTTAAACGAAGGCGTTGGATGCGAGGAGGCAACATGTCTAACTCCATCTTGCCGAAGAGAGATACCAGGGGCATATGGTCAGTCTCCACACTGAGCTGCAAACCACATACGAACTCGTCAAAACGTCGTACAGCCCACACCGTTGCCAGAGCCTCCTTCTCTGTTTGGCTATAGCGCATCTCTGTCGGGGTAATGGCCCTAGATGCGAAGGCCACCGCCCTCCTTTCTTCCGAAGGTTGGTCTTGAAGATGTACGGCACCGATGCC
This sequence comes from Ixodes persulcatus, assembly GCA_013358835.2. Classification (NCBI taxonomy): domain Eukaryota; kingdom Metazoa; phylum Arthropoda; class Arachnida; order Ixodida; family Ixodidae; genus Ixodes; species Ixodes persulcatus. The sequence goes on from JABSTQ010009611.1 coordinate 76,313, forward strand.
GAAGGAGCTGGCATCTGCCGAAACTGTTGGGGGGTACACTGGGTTGTACTTGGCGCGACAGCAGTCTGAACTCAAGAGGTTCTACACCCGTAGGAATCCAGCCGCCTGCTCAGGACCCCAGGCCCATACGTTGCTCTTCGACAAAAGTGCTCGGAGAGGAGCGGTGACTTCGGAGATGTGCGGCACAAAACGCGCAACATGGTTTACCATGCCAAGTAGCCTTCTGACCCCTGCAACATCCTCAGGCCTTTCCATCGCCTGGACAGCCTGAAACTTGCTAAGATCCGGCTTCACACCTTCTGCTGATACGACGACTCCAAGGAAGCTGACTTCGGATACTCCGAACACGCACTTGTTTTTGTTGATAGTGATGCCAGCCTTCGATAATCGGGAAAGCACCTGGTTGAGCTGCGCGTCATGTTCTTCGCGCGTCCGTCCAAAGACAAGAATGTCGTCAATCATGTCGACGCACCCGACCTGTCCTTCCAGTATGCGCGCCATCTGATTCTGAAAGTACTCTGGTAGCCGACGTTAGTCCAAAAGGCAGACGACAGAAGCAGAAGCGGCCAAAGGGAGTAATGAAAGTGGTGTACTCCTGACTTTCCTTGGCAAGTTTCACCTGGTGAAATCCGGAATTTGCGTCCAACTTGGAGTATACAGTCGCTTCTCCCAGAGGTCCGAGAACTAGGTCCGCCGTAGGGAGCATGTGCTGTTCTCAAAGGACGACCTTGTCGAGCTTCGTAAGGTCAACGCAGAGACGGTGACCACCAGAAGCCTTCGGTACGACGACTATTCCTGCACACCACGGGGTGGGGCCTTCAGCCCGACGAATGACGCCCTGTCGCTCGAGCTTCTCCAGTTCCGTCCTCACGACCTCTCGTAAGGGAATGGGTATACGACGAGGTACACTCAACGAGAAAGGAGTGGCTTTGGATTCGAGCCGGATCGTGTACTCGTCGGGTAGCGTACCCAAACCTGTGAAGAGCTCAGTGAAGCCTGGGTTGACTGCAGGCTTGGCTGCAGTATCGAGGAACTTGATGACCTGAAGGTCCTGTATGGCTGAGAAGCCCAGCAAAGGAGTACTGAGGGACTGGATGACATACACCTGCTGCTTGGAAGATCTGCCGTTCCACCACAGCGTCGATGAGAAAGAACCCAGCACTTTAAGCGGGTGGTTGCCCGGTCCATGAATGGCGTTTTCAACCTTTGACAAACGCTGGGGAATCCGAGGGAAATTATCTGGAACAGCCGTCACCTCGGCTCCTGAGTCCACTATGAAGGAACCTGTATAGTTGTTCACGGTGACATCAATGTACTTAGCCCTCTGTCCGGCGTCGACAACAGAAAGCTGCAGAGTGCCTACTTTGGGTTGCTATTTCATGCGGGAGAGACAGACCTCTGCGAAGTGACCTTGCTTACGGAAAAAGTTACACTTCGACTTGCGTGCGGGACAGTCCTCACGAGGATGAGAAGAACGTCCGCAGAATAAACAAGAACCAGGCCTGCCCGTAGAGACGCGATACGACTGGTCATGAGCAGCATTGGTGGCGTTAGGCTTAGTGCCGCGCCGCTTGAGACGAACTGCGAGCTTGGTCGCGTCAAGATTGACACCTTGACCTCCTGGAGTTTCAGATTTACCCGTGCCTGCCTTGGTTGCCTTTTCTTTGTCGGCGTCTTCGGCTTGGCGCGCTTGTACCCACGCGTACTTGAGCGTGAGCTTCGGGTTACGTCCAAGACGGTCAGACAGCTGAGAGTCCCGAAGACCAACGACAAAACGATCCCTGACAAGACGTTCCTCGACCTCCGGGGTGCAATAGTTACAACGCTTGACTAGACACATCAGCTCCGCGTAGAACGCATCTACGGCTTCCTCCGCTTGTTGGACCCGCCGATGGAAACGCGACGATTCATATACTTCGTTCACGGGGTGGACGAAGTGCTTGGTGAAACACCGTACCACGACGTTGTATGACGCCTCAGCGGTCAGCGAAAGGACTGCAGCAAGCGTCGGGCCTCCGATCCCATGCAGTAGAGTAGCAGACGTACCTGAACATCTTCAGGTGCCGAGGAAAGACCCGATGCAAAGGCGTAGTCTTCATACTGCAAGAGCCAGGAGGGCCACAGATACGCGTCCAAAAAGTCGAAGCTGTCAGGCTGGCGTAAAGCGATGCCCCTCCAGGGTGTGGAATTGGTTGTGCTATTAGAGCTTTCCACATCCCACCACTTCTGACACCATGTAGGATTCAGAGCCTACCTCTCAAACCCTGTGAGGCTGAGCTCCATAAAAGACATCCGACACCGACGGCTGCTCGTGAAGAACTCTCCTTTACTTCCTCTAAATAACACGCACGCCCCCCTTTCACACAAAGAGGGCGCCACTAGCTGGACCAACTCACAAATAACGACCACTACACAAGATGCCATTTGTTTTAGGTATTTGCTTTAGAAAAGTTACTACTTAGTAACTTTTCTAAAGCAAATACCTGAAACAGATGGCATCTTGCACGCGCGTTTGTCAACGCTTTATTTTGGTTATACGTAACTTTTCCAAAGCAAATACCTTTAGAGAGCGCTGTGGCGGGGATGAAGTTCATCCCGCCACAGCACTGCCTAAACAAGGCAAATGTGGAAAAAAGACTACTCCAGAAATATGTGGCTCCGTTTTGAATTCTCCGCCGCATCTCTCCTACAGGTTGCGAAGTGGAGCCAGTAGCACCTCGACCCAATCACCGCACATAGTCACGTGACATCGTTCATATTTCACGTATCAATCCTTTCTACGCCCCACACGACTAAGGACATCACTGCCGATGAACCGTCCCTTCACCCGCTCGGAAGAAGTGTTAGACAGAAGACGACGAAGCGGAGGCTGGCCAGGCAGCACACGCTTTGAGCTTGTGGTCAATAAACTAGACGCTCTGAAAACCTGCAATATCAAATATTCATCCCTCATAAATTAATTTCTCTGAACACCTTCACAAAATATATTCTTTCCAAATCAAAGTGCATAACCAAAAAAAGTTTGTATACTGCAGCAGCGTTATTCTGCAACTAAATAGATTCCGAAAATGATTTAAAAGTTGTATACACGGCGCATTCCTGTATCGTTCAGCCCTTATCTTGTTTAAACACAAACTAGGGTAATTGTTTGAGTTATTAATTGCACTTTTCGGTTTTTCACTTTGGTTTTAGTAGCCTAATCGATCAAAACATTTTTCCAGGGGCCAACTTACAGGATATTACGACGAATCAAGCGGCGTAGGAAAACTTGAGACAGACAGTGAGTAAAATCATCGAAAACTTGCGGAGAAAAGGACAAATATTTGCTGATATCACCAATTTGAATTAGGATATAGAAATTTAAATATCCATATATCTACAAGAAATATTTATAATGAATTACATTGTTTGTCTAAATATATGCATAGATAGATAAAAAGAGTGGCACGAGCGATAGCGTTATATTGCCCCGTTCGCATCGCCTTCTCATTCGCTTCTCATGCTGTTTCTGCCAGTACGCAGGAAATACAGTGGACATGGCCTAGTCAGTAACGTTTCTGCCTCGCAACGGAAGGGTCGCGGTTTCGAGTCCCACCTAAAATTCTTCACAATTTTCTTTAAAGCAAAATAACTACTTTATAAAGTGAAACCATTTGAGACATGCGACGAAAGTTTAATTCACATTACATGCTTTCATTTTCATTCCACGCGTGACGGCACATTTCACATGAACGCTGTGGGTTGTTTGAAATTCGCGCGCAAGATTATGTAGCTGTGACGTCATAACCCAACTGACCAATCAGAATTTTTGCGTCACGCCACAGACGCCGGCTTTTTTTCCACGCTGCCGAGGCCAGATTTTCTGCGACACGAACTCTGAACGCTACAGCGTTAAAAAAGAGTTTTTGCGCCAATAAGGTAGGCCCCTGAAAGCTTATTTTAAAAAGTTTAGTTAACACATTGTAAATAAACACATTGAAGGCGCAGTTTAAAATTATTCAAAGTGAACGGTATGGCCCCCAATTTGCGGATGGTGTAAACGACAAAATATTTTATTAGGCATAGTACCGGAACAAGAGGCTTTTACAAGTAGTCACTCACGAAGTAAAATCCTAAAAGAATTAGGAATAAATATATGTGGTGAACATATACCAGAAAGAATATCATTGTGATATGGCGTATATTATATGCATCATTCAAAGTCACATCATGACTTTATTCCAGCTGTTCAGGAAGACATGACTGTTCTGGAGCCGTTCAAGGGCAAGGCTCTCTATTTAAAGATTGGTAAGTGCAACAGACGTTATGATACAGTAAAACTTATATGAAAGTAACCAGAACGTAATAATGTGAGCTAAATAATGTGACACTCTACTAAAAGCCGGAAACACCATCTCAATCCTCCCCCCCCCCCCCCCCCCCCCCCTCGAGGCCGGGCGAATATCAGGAGTGGTATCACAATTAAAAGCCACAGATACTAGCTGTGGTTGCTTGTTTCTCATAAAATTTAAATATGAGGCCGCTGCTCACAGCAAGTCTTAAATTGAATATAAATCGTTAGTTTTTTATTCTTCTGGAAGATCCTGGTGAAGTAGAGTAAACCTCGTCGAGACAGTATATAAGCGTCTTATCCCAATACCGTTCCCTTGTAATGCAAATCTGGTAAAACGGCTTTTGAAATTTAACGTGTTGTGAGGCGCAAAGGGGTCTTCTTGACATTTTTTTTTGTATGTAAAAATTGTATTGCAGGTGAGAAGGGCAGTCCCCCTTTTTTATAATCGCTGATTTGGCACAAATATTGTAACATAAGTCACATATGAACAAGTTACCCAAGTACCAGAATATAAATTTTGCCGCAGTTTGTTTTTTTACTTTTTAGTTTTTGTCCTAAGTTTTTCAAACTGCAACTCTTCAAGAAACTGATTACATCAAGTATGATGGCGTCACATAAATGCTCTAAAAACCTATTTCACAACTCGCTCATACGTATTAGATAAAATAAACGAAATACTGTGCTTCTGACTGCCTTCTCATAAAACAAGTTTATTTACCAGTGACGTAGCTCTGCTGGGAAGCACGCAAAAATATTTTAGAATTCTACATCGTAATGTTTTGTTTTACTTATTTTAAATTATGAGATCCCGAATTGCATGCTGCGAAGAGCAACGTACGACTCTTGAGAAAGTGTGGTATTTCTGGGTAGCACAATAGACATCGGAGTCGCACTTTAAGTTCAATAATCCATATGATTGAGAAATAAAACGCGCATAAATATTTGAATAAAGCCGCTCACAAGGAAAGTCATTCAGCTTGCAACACAGAATTTGCCATTAATAGCACGCAAAGAAGGTATAAAACAGTATCGAAAATACAAATAAATCCTGAAGAAATCTAATGAAGAATTTTGTCACACCCAAACTATGCAGAAAGCAGATGATTGTGGACCACGAGGACTTAACGCACAAACATTTATATTTTTTTACTGATGCTGGAGCTATACCAGGAAAACATATGCAGTAAATTGTTAATCCATTTAGGCAGGTCTAAGCACAGTATAATAAAGCATGAATTGGTTTTTAATAGAATTTCCGTCCGCTCATTCATCAGAGCATTTGCTGTTAAATATAGCGGGGAAATTGACGTCTCGTGGCCTAAGCACCAGTTCCAGTTCAGCACTAAATTTAGCGGGAAAATAATGTTCCGTGACCAGACGTCCCGAGACCTATACACTTATTCATTTTTTACTACAAATCTAGCGGTGAAATCAATGTCACAAGACCTGACATCATGTGACATATACACCAATTTAGTTTTCTACGGAGTGTCTCAAATAGCTGCCAGGCTCTTTAAACCGACCTCAAAAATCGGTTTCGTAGCCTATCGCGCTAAGATTTTAGGCAACCTTGCCCACAGGTGGTGCATTTTTTTTAAATAAAATTTAGAAAGAACAAGCTTACCTGAGGAAAAAGTAAAAAAAAAAAAAAGTTTTAACTCCTATGGAAACGCAGCGAATCCATCGGTCTTCAAAAATAGGGTGCCGTTTGAAACGAGAGACAAGAGATGGCGCAAGCGGTCGTGACGCCAACTGCCGCCAACAAACGAGCATCCGGCGCCGAGAGACGGCGTCATTAGCAGACTATCTTTACGACTCAAAAGGGGCGCGCGTTCCGCAGGCGGCGACAGATCTGTTTTATTAGTAAGGATGATTAAATCATGCATTGGAAACTGACATCGAAAAAGCTCGCGCCGCTTTTGAGTCGAAAATATCGCCTGTTATTTGACGCCTGCTCACGGCGCCGTATGCTCGTCCGTTGGCGGCAGTTGGCGTCGCGACCGCTTGCGCCATCTCTTTACTCCCGTGCCAAACGGCACCCTATCGTTTGGAGACCGGTGGCTTCGCTGCGCTCCCATAGGAGTTAAGCCTTTATTTATTTATTTTTTAATTTCCCTCAGGTAAGTTTGCACTTGGAAATTTTATAGAAAAAATGCACCACATGTGGGCAACGCTGCACAAAATCGTAGCGCGATAGGTTAAGAAACCGCCTTTTGCGGTCGATTTAAAGAGCCTGGCCGATATTTGAGAAGTCCTGTATAATGCATTTTATGCTTTATAGGAATGGAGATAAAGGTTGCTGCCCATTTGGTTTTACGTTTTGCTGGTCACATAAACGTTTTGCTTGGAAGACTCTGCTCTATGAGAGCAGAAATATGAATGTGTACGTTTTTTTACGATATGCTTAGTGGTAAAAACCTAACTATCTTGTGTATCACTTAATTTGCAGTCCTAACCAGCCCAGGCGATACTGAGGTCACCAAGATATATGACGTCAACTTCAAATGCAAAAACGCCAAGAAACTGTTAAGCACAGTTTGTCCAAGCCCCTGCAACCTAGAACTGACTCGAGAGCTGTCCAACGAATGAACCCCATATTGTTACACACATAATCCTTTATCGATTTTTTTCGGGCATTGTTTTGTTATAATCTACCTAAATGAACATTGTAAACTTCAAGCCCGTGGCCTTCAAATGTGCATTGCATCTAATGACTTTTTTGTTAATTAGACTTCTTAATTAGCTTCCTTAATATACTTCTACTACAGATTTGATAAATAAATGTTTTAAAACAAATCAACTTCTGATCCTCTTTGAATAGTAGGTCTCCAAATCAGGATGAATATATCACGAAGGAATCGTTTTTGTTTCCAGCCTCTTTTCAAATTCTTTTCGTCTTAAAAATAGAGTCTGCATAGTGAAATAAGGGTTACTGCGCATACAAACTTATAAACGATCGTAGTAAAAAAAAAAAAAAAACATTGAGACTAGACACAAACATTGGACAAAACAACGCCATACAACGCTACGCAACACGGTGTTGTGTTGTCCAATTTTTTACTTGTATAGTATAAGCGTAATAGCTAGACAACGGGATCACATTATCTGATGTCTTAATTTTAAAGTAAAATAGGGTATCGCTTAGTACAACTATTTTAAGGAAGCCATTATACTTAAAAATAACTCAGATAAATTGAACCTAAAGAAATTTGAAGAAACACTTTGAATGCAACTCTATGAATACATGCTGCCACCAGTATCATAAGCCGTGCAGCCTCCACAAACACACAGTGTGCAAACCTTTTTTTTAAAATTAATTTTGATCCTCCTTGGGTTTTAAGAAGTTACAGGGAGGATTACACTTTATATTGTTGACCACATTTTATAAGTTCGTGGTTTAAGTGATTGCATCCATGAAGGTGGGGAGGCGGTTCCAATGGTCTGACATTCTCGATGTGAAGGCAAAAGATTATATGTTTTTACAACATGGTGGCATTCAAACCTTATGTTCATTTTCGCTCCGAGAGCACAGGTACGATGCAAATGGAAGCAATTTATTTTGTATAACAATCGCTATAGAGCAAAATATATTATGACGACATACGAATATACTTGACACGTAAATCAGGGTAGTAAGTCTAGGCTTTTTTCCACTGCTGTAACACTAGCATTGCAATAAATATTAAGAAATAACCAAGTGGCGGCGCGGTTTCGAAACGATTCTAGAATCTGTGATGTTGTTACATGCCCACAATCTGAACTTTTACAGGCAGGCTGAAGTTTAGATTAACAACATTATATAATTTTTCTTCGTATAGTCAGCACAAACAAAACAAAAGAAAAAAAAGGCATATACACCCCACCATGCAATTAGAATTTTTAAGTACATAGTCAAGATGCATGATCACGAAAGGTTGTATTTAATGAGAATGTAAATATACTTTTACGAATCCACAAATATCAGCATCATATAATTAAGAATTTATTTGGCAGGGTCAGTGTCTTTCGTAAATCTGTAATAATGCATTCTTTTACCGCTTTTGCCGTTAAGTTTAACGTGCACCATGCTGCAAGAATATCAAGAACAAACTTCTGCAATAGACCGCCACAGGGTTTTGTAATCATCAGAGATAGCAAAATTACTTCTGAAAAGTACTTAAAATAAATTAGCCATTCCTTTTCTCAAAATAGCCAATATAATTAAATAAAATTACCAAGTACCACAGACTAAAAGTATTTGCATTACGCCACAATTACTTTTAGAAATAATAAAACTACCTGCAATATACTTTACATTTCCTTATTTGGTTGTTTTTAGAAAGAAGATGGTGACGTTTATTTAAACAGCTAATTTAAGTGCACCAAATAAAACTGATAAAGGAGGCTTTCTGCGCTCGATTGTCCGTTGGCCGTGATGGTGTTCTCGTTCGCTTTTTCTATTTTTTGTCTTATATGTTGTCTTTTACTTAAAACGTGCCGGTGACAACCGAAGTGTTAAACATAATGTAGTGACTCTAAAATGATGACCAAAATCAGACAGCTCGCTGGTTTCGTTGTTCATTCAACGATAAAGTTGATCGGTTAACGGCTGATGTGAATCTGTCCTGATTTTGGATGGGTTGTACATTTCGGTTGGTCGGGCCATGGCAGCTCATTTTTACATGAAGACGTATAATTGCTGTGAGATGTACAGTCGGCCGTAAAAAAAGAGTGACACAAGGGAGCGATGGCCTGGCCGGCGATAAGGCGACACGGGGTGCTTGGATAGCGTAAGCAGGCTGGGGTCGCGATTGCCGGATTCGTCCACTCTTGGATGGACGGGGGACGTCGACACACCGGAGCCGTTCCCAAAGCGCGCTTTTTAAACAACACAGCGTGACTGCGCACATGTGTTTTTGCTCGCTCGGTGAGAACAGCGCTATCCTTTTTTTATCAGTGCCTACCGTCATAAACGACGCCGTGATAAACGGCGCTGCCGTGGTAAACAAGCCGCACTTAAAAAAAAAGAAATTGCTACAAACGATAACCATATTTCTCTCGAAGCACCCCTGCGATTCAAAAGTGGGAACGTTCCGGCCACTCTCGCTCCCCGTGTTATAGCGAAATATAGCGCCACGTGTGGCGGTTTCACCGCACCGGCCACGAATCACTTGTGTCAATCTTTTTTACGGCCGACTGTACTACACTGCCCCTTATGTGGCCTTTGACGAACCGGATCCATGGTTCCCGAATTCATTTTGCCCAATATTGAAGAAATGCCTAAAACTTCTTTCTTCCGACTCGGACGCAGTCGAATAATTTTCTCTCAAGGGCATTGGTCGACACGTTCCAAGACATAGTCCTCGAGGAGTATTGTTCCATAATATCAAAATAGTGCGAATTATCGCGCCTTGTTACGTAAGAGGACAGGGTGTTCTTTTGGAGAGAAACTCCGCCGGAGAAGGAAAGTGGTGGTGGGCGCCTCCTGCAATAGGTCCTTCCCTAAGGAACCACTGACTATACCTGCGCGTTTGCTTTTCCCCTGGTTAACTTCGCAATGTGAGCCTGCTTTGCTCGCTTTTTGCCGTTTCTGACGATGCAAAAGAAATAAACCTTTTTTTCTAAGCAGCATAGATTGAAAAAAGAAGGCTATAAAGGAATTTACAACGAAGAGAAAAAATTGTATTGTTACATTTGCGGCGCAAAAGGAATTTATAGTTGTCGTCCGCGGCCCCCGCCGCCGGTGACGTGGCAGACCTGTGCGTCGTCGCGTTGCGCCGCCGCCGCACGCTGAGCGTGGGGCGCCGCCGGTTAAACGCGTTTCTCCACGCCACCGCCACCGCCGCTGCGCAAGTTCGTCTGCTCCGGGGCGGCACTGCCGTCATCTGACCAGCGTACATGTCTATCACGTCTGCTTGCGCTTTCTCAGCAGCTTCTTTAGGGCTCTAAAAGTTAGTTATAAATCTTCGTTTTTACAGCGGAGCTGTGAAGGGCTAGTTTCCCCAGTATCGTGTCCGCGGACAAAAAATGTCGACACAAAACTCGAGACAGCTACCGCCATCTACGAGTGACAGCGGCAACCTTTACAGCCTTTCCACTCTGGTTTTCACCAGAGTGGAAAGGCTGAATTTTTCTAGGCGTCGTCCTAAAAGTCGTCCTCGAGGTAGTCCTAGACGTCCTTGAGGTTGTCCTTGAGGTCGTTTGAGAGGTGGTCCTCGAGGTCGTCCTATAAGTCATCTTTGAGTTCGTCATAGACATCTTCCTCGAGGCCGTTATAAACGTCGTCCTTGAGGTCGTTTCACATATTTTCCTCGAAGTCGTCTTAGAAGTCGTCCTTAAGGTCGTCCTAGACGTCCTCCTTAAGGTCGTCCTTCACGTCGTCCTTGAAGTCCTTCTAGGCGTTGTCCTCTAGGCGTCGTCCTCGAGGTCGTCCTAGAAGTCATCCTTGTGGTCGTCCTAGAGTCGTCCTTGAGGTTGTACTAGACGTCGTCCTTGACATCGTCCTCTAGGCATCGTCTTTGAGGTCGTCCAAGAAGTCGTCCTTGAGGGTGTCCTAGACGTCGTCCTCTAGGCATCGTCCTAACGTCGTAACAATAACAGCTTCGCTGTTCTTCCATCTTCACGTGAGGTGGAACGGCTCCACATTTTTGTTGCACTTCAAACGAAGAAGAATAAGTAATTTTAGAAACCATAGGAAGCTTCTGATAGAGAGGAAGCACCACGTGACAAATAGCGGCCACTTTTAGGCGGCACCCCCGGGCGCCAAGTACAAATTCGCATCACGCCGTAAATGAAGCTCCAAAAAATTGTATTTTTCTTTGTAAAAACGTTTAATGATTTCCTTTTACAAATCGGGCAGTCAAAAAAAATTCTTTTTTCTTTTGCATGTGTCCTTTAAGTCGATAGCGTGGGGGTAGCTACAACATGAGTCAACTGCCACCGCGTGAGAGTTGGGGGGGTCGTGAGCAAGTGGCGAAAGATCGACGCACGACTGCTTCAACGAGAGCGCAGCTTCCAGCGCACCCTCAGCATAGGCTTAGGGGCGAAGCGAGCATGAAAAAGCATCTTTACCTACAAAGGACAAGGCAACTGAAGAGGAGTTCTGAATCTTTACCAAGAGATTTAAGATGACCTTCTGAATCCTCGTTAAGTCAAAGTCAAATTGGACGTCAGACAGCCAGGATGGGGCGGCACTGGTGTACACTGTAGATGAGAAATTTTGCCAGTGCAGTACGACTGCTACCCTGGGGTCTTTAACGTGCACCACGCAGTAGTGATACACGACCGCACGCCGGTACGATGCTCATCCAGATCAAAACGGGCAGGGGTGGGGCTCGAGCCTAGGATTTCTAGGTTCTGCAGTGCGAGCTTTTAATTCAAGCGCGCCGAGCTGGGTGTGCGCTTTAGCCCACTCGGCCACCGATCCCTTCTGACTCCTCGTCACAGGTTTAAACATAGATTGATTTCTTAGTGGTGGGACCTCCAGATTGTAGCATGAAATGGTCCCCGATTACTTGATTCCGTGGATCCGTCTTGACAGCAGTTTCGTAAACCGTGGCTTTCCAGCTACGTATGTCGCCACTCAAAAGTTTTTCTTCATCCGCGTCGCATTTCGACCCCGCCTTTGTATGTTCGTCTCGTTGCCGACTCCCGTGTCACAAAAAATTTATTCTCGGATGGTCATCGGAGAAAAGCAATTACGAAAGTAATGAGTATTTTTTTTAATTACTGCCAGGAAGTAATTCATTACAATATTAAACTACCAGAATAAACATTTATTGATTACATTCATTACAACAAAACGAAAAATAATTACAATGATTTTACAACAGTAATGCCATTACTGCCCTCTCTGGTAATAAAGTAATAAAATGCAACATAACAGAAAACAGAGGAATATATGACATTTTGGGCATGTAATCGTATATTGTAAATTACTAACAAAAATTGTGAAGAAACACACTCCTATTGTACATCAGAATGCACGCGACCAGTAGAATGGCCATAAATATACGCAGTACAATACTGTGGTCGGTTAGACAAAAATCCCCTAATTGTACCAAATAGATTGGTGGCAATGGTGAGCCTACACAACTCCAAAAGTTGTAAGTCGGGTGTGAAATCGCCCCTATGAAATCTAAATAAAAGAGTGAATAGTAAATCCAACGTTAGTAGCAGAAAAACTGTTCTAACATTTGTGGGGTCGCTTTGTAATAATCGCCGCCCGATCGGTCTGTGCTTCGCTTGTCTCCCAAGGGGTGACATAACACAACGAGAAGACAACGAATGGGTTTACTGTACTTCCCGGCTGCCCGTCCTCGATAGCCGGCAATTTGGGGCCGCCAACCCTGGTTGTCGCCAGTCGTTCAGGGTTCGCAGTCGGTGTCCGTGTCCACGTCTGTAGATCGTCCTTCCCACGCCAGCGCTGCGTAGGCTAATTGTTCCGGGCAATCATAGCCCCAGTCTCGCTGCGGAACCACTGCGGATCGTCGTACCCTAGGCCGGTATGGCGAGGGCTCGTCGTTCCCGCCGGTCTTGGTCCGAACCTCGCTGGTGGACCGCTCCAGGGATTGACATGGGCCAGATCGGCTCCATCGTTCCCGCCAGGCCCTGCAGCCTCGCGCAGCACGCTGTGTCATGCTCCAGCTCGTCTGTCTTCGGCCGACCTCTTGCTACGTGCCCTCCGTCCCGTCGCCTTCCAAACTCGTCTCTTAAATATATTAAGAGTTGTGTTTTACAAGAAAATAAATTAGCTATAACACGCGTGCAATTATTTGAACAATTAAACAACTTAAAAAATTGATCAACTGAGAGTAAGTGAAAGGTTGAAGGAGTTTGTGAGGCACACTACGCAATGACGTAGGCTGAAAAAATGAAGGGAACCTCATATTTCTTGATTTATACAAATAAAAAACCTTCCCTGTAATCTATTGGTCTGTTATTAAGAAACATCGCAACGAGTATGAAAGATATGCATAATTGAATGGAATATTAGTGTGTTGATACTGTTTCGAAAACCTTCAATTGGTTTCTTTGAGCACTCCACTAGCAAATATTTTAATATTCCGGATTAAGCACGCTAAACCAGCAGAATCAGTAGAAAGAGGAGACATTGGTAAGAAAAAAAAATATTAGGTCAACATGTCGACTCGATTTGTGAGCAAGAAGAAAGAAGCACACACGTCATTCCGATTATTGTACAAAACAGATGCGACCTGAGCACGTTTGCATCGAAAATACCTCGCGAGTTATTGCCGCTATTCGCAATTGTAAATTGATTAAAATGTTGCTTTTTTAATTAACCCTTAAGGACCTCTATAGGGGATTGGTATATGTAAAATATTGGAGTAATATTTGTATTCAGCCCCCTTAATTAGCGCTGCGAGACACGAAGCGGTGTGTGATTTGTCATTTTATAATAAACATCGGTGCTTTTGGGTTTAATTATGTTTTATGAAAGCATATTAAAGTATGTTGAATTGTCCACGGAAAGTTGAATATTGTTTTAAATTTTTATTTAAAGAAGGGAAAGCGCAATTTGTAACATCAGATATTAAGTAAAATAAAAGGAATTAGATGGGACCTTAAGAAAGTGGTCGATTTTAAACCCACAATGACCAATAACAGTCACAACTAATAAACATTGAAAAAGTTTGACCATGGAATTCTGTCAGAATGTTTTATTCTTGAACTATTCAATTATCAATTGATAATTGTTTGGTATAACCATTAGCGTGAAGTTTTCTTTATTTGTTAATTTACAACTCGTTGAAACTTAGACATAAATACAATGCCAATATCAACACGCGAATGATATAGTACCACCTCACAAGGTAGATGTGAGATACGGAGTCCCTCAGGTGTCTATGCTTTGTACTTTATTATTTAGTACACATATAGAAAAAAACAAAAAAACTTTGTGGATTGGATATGTTGCACGACGGACGTAAGCCGCCACACCTCGAACCGTCTCCTGGCCTTCGGAAGAGTAGGCCGCTGTGGGATACTTGGCAGGTTTTAATTTTGTCGTCCATGTACATACTGCCTATAACTTGCGTAGTTAAGTCGTACTGATAAAATATGAAACGCACATAGGTCGCGCTGTTATATAAGACGCAGCGAGGGAAATCTGAAAGAAAAACGCGACTTATGCCTATAAACTTTTGTGGTGTATATGGTGTCACGCTGCCTTTCTCTCCTCATAAGATTATCTTCATGATAACCGATTATGTGCTCTGGTTGTCCCCAAAGCTTAAAGGCATTTCTGGGTTTATGAACAGTTTTGAAACGATGCGGCGATTGCAAAACTTATCAATTAGTACTTTTGTATACTGCTTCGCTACTCAGATAAAGTTTTATCTCTCAAAACATTTAGGAATTCTTGTTTAAAAACGAAGCAGGACCTACACGCGCGTGTTTCGGCATTGAGGTCTGGAACATAACTTTGTTCCCACATTGCTTAGGATTTGGCAAGATTTCAAGGAAAGATTAGGAGAACACGCGTTTTTCTTAGAAACGGCTATAAATAAAATAAAATGCACCATTATAACGAGCACAAAGAAAAGTCCTACAAAAGTGCACTTCACCTATACCCTTCGTTTTCGCTTGTAGCATAACGACACGAGCTGTAAAGCCGCTTTTTGTTGAAACCGAAACGAAGAAAACAATAGCTCTGATTGGGTTTAGTGTCCTCAAACTTTAGCAGATGTTTCCGGTGACCC
The DNA here is from genome assembly GCA_013358835.2 of Ixodes persulcatus. Classification (NCBI taxonomy): domain Eukaryota; kingdom Metazoa; phylum Arthropoda; class Arachnida; order Ixodida; family Ixodidae; genus Ixodes; species Ixodes persulcatus. Next base: position 91,346 of record JABSTQ010009611.1, read on the forward strand.
GAAAAAATCAATCACCACAACGGAAATGTACCGAATAACAAAATGCTGTTTTTTGACAATGTGACCGGATATTCTGCCGCTTTGTGCGAACGCCGAACCTTGTTTCAACCTCGACTGATCTGTCCATACAGAATAAAACAAGCGGTACAATTAGGCTGTTTTTAAACATTTTAGGATTTGTGTTAGATAGGTACACTTAATGTCTATGCGAAATATCGAAATAATTACGCTGCAGACCGTATAAATCAAATTCTTCGCGCCATTGTTTTTAAGAGACAATAGTTGTGTCAACGAAAATGGTCGCAGTGCTTAATTGGGTAGAAAATACGTCACACTCTAGCTTATATTCTGAAATGTGGTGTACTTTCTATCATCTTAGTTTGCTAACAAATTCTTTAGTTGTAATTACCAAAAAGGCGTATCTTCAAAAAATCTTGAGACTGAGAAAAGCAAAAAACAAGGGGACACCACACACACTCTCAAATTGAGGATAAGTGTGGTGTCTCCTTTTTTCTGTTTTTCTCAGTCTTCTTTAGGTAGTCTGGCTGCGTCTTGTCACACAGAAAGGGAAAAGGCCGCACAGTTTCGAGGAACCATTCCGTTGGGAAAAGCGTTGGGGGGGGAGGAAATATGGATTGCAGGCAAAACGAAGCTACGTGAAAGACGCGCGGAGAAGCGGCTTGCTCGTTGTCATGGCATCGCAAAATCACTACCTACGCTACCTTTCATTGGCTCCTCTCTTCTTTTGCAAGAAACGGCGAGCCCTTAACCGCGTGTGGGCCGGTCTCCTGGACGGTGCCGAGAGACGAGCCCTCTGAGGGCGAAAAGTGGTTTTGGCCGGCAGCCCGCAGCAGCCAGCGGTGGGCGGCAATCCTCCGCGACGCTAGTCTGGCCGGGCTTTTACAATCACCCGGACGGACACATCTTGCGCCAGCGGTCCTGCTCACCGTGGCTAAAAAACGCTACTAGGGAACGCCGCTGCAGGTTTTTTTGTTGGACGGAGGTGAACCCAAAAAACGAAGCTTATTCCTATAATGTCATTAGAACAATACAGCGTTTCATCTCGCCGGTTCGTCCCACACTTCCTTTTTTCCCACGGGCGAGGCAAGGTGGTAATTGCGCACTTTGGCCAAAGGGAGCGGGACGGCGGGTGCAAAGATGTGCTCTGATAAGAAACTGAAACTTAATAGGCCACTCCAGCGATTTTTTAATGCGATAGCTTTCTTTAGGCACTTCACCAGGCCTTCGGAATACGCTCTCTCGCCTCGAATGCGCCGTGCGTATGCTTGGCGGGCGTAATCGGAGGCGCCGCGCAATGGCGCGGGGCCTGCTCCGCATACGCATGACGTCCGCATACGAACGACATCCGCATACGCACGCGCCGCGCGTATGTGGACGTCCTCCTCAACTTAGTCCTAGAGCTGGTCCTTGCGGTCGTCTCAGACGTCTTCTTTAAAGTCGTCCTCTAGTCGGTGTCGTCTTTTTTTGACGTCGTTCTCTTGTTGAGGACGACGTTAAAGACGACAACGTCAAAGGAGGCGACGTGGTACATGACGTGCAAGATGACGACGTCAAAAAAGACATCTAGGACGACCTCTCGACTAGAGGACGGTGTCAAAGAGGACGACGTCAAGGAAAACGGTTTGTTGACGACTCCGATGATAACGTCAAGGAAGACGCCTTCTTGACGTCTCCCTTAAGAGCGACGTTTTAGACGTCCTTCTTTAGGTCGTCCTAGAGGTCGTCTTTAAGATCACTCTAGAGGTCGTCCTAGAGGTCATTCTAGATAAACCCGCGCCGCGCACACAAGGAGCGGCAGTACGCACACATTCACATTTGTAGCTTGGGCGATTTGGTGGAACATATTAAGAAGAAAAGAAAGATGAAATACAAAATAGAGTTGTGAGTTCAGCACGATGTGTATGTTGTGTGTTCGTCCAAAATAATAGTGTATATGTAATATTTGTGCGCTGTGAAGTCATTTATATTGGTTTGAGTTGAGCTAGCTGGTACATGGTCAGTGGTGGTGGTGAAACAGCTTGAATATTACGATTACACAGGGCAAGTCAAACACACGGAGCTTCAATCATGGTGGGAAAACAGCTTGGTCATTAAACGACTACACAGAGAGAGAAAAATGAACTCAATTTAGAATTGGCGCGCTGCGGTCGCGCTGACATCAATGATTGCGTCGAAAACCATTCATAAAATAAATAGTTTACACAAAATGTGCGTCATCGTATTCACAGTGAGCTGCGTGGTGAGCTGCGTGGTTTACGAATGCTATCGCAAATAATAGGCGACCAACATTAGCGGTTTCTGGAGGCGAATTTTATGGTCGCTGATTTGCCTGAAGATTGCTCAATACACCGATGGACACGACTGTACCAGTCCCCCAAGTATTGTATGAAAAGTAAATAATTTGCTAAGTTATTGAATTGTTTAATTTCGTTCTCAACATGTTATTTTTTTATTCGTCTTGTTTCCTTTCGGACCGTGTCCGGAAAAAAAGTGCAAATAAATGCAAAAGGCTATCAAGCCTGACGAGGCGCTGATCCCTCACAGTTCAATATACAAAACAGTGTTCCGGCGAACGCCACGAGAAAAAGAAAAACAAGAGAAAGAAGATGCTCAGAAAAATTCTCAGAAACTAGAAGATATTATGAAGTACATAATAAGGTATGACTAAACAATATACGCGTGTAAAACACAAAAATCAGCTCTGATAATGAAATGTAACCTAAATTGCGAGACCAATAATCATAAGAAATACTGTAAACGACTTAATTTTCGCGGGCTCAAATTTTCGGGCCAAAGCTGAAAATTTAAAATCATTCGCGGGTTCTAATTTTCGCGAATCGAGTGTAGCTTCCGTAGCGTTCACATAATGCACGAATTGTTCGCGGGACGTATTTTTCGTCAATCGTACACGATTCGCGAAATTCGCGAAAATTAGGTCCTCGCGAAAATTTAGTCGTTTACAGTATTTGCTACGATGAAAAATAAGTTTGGTTTACTGAATGTGTATATCGCTGCCCACCAGCAATGTCCTGCACTGTTTTTTTTTTAATATTGGGAAAGATTGTTTAAAGTTCATATCGGGTCCATTTTTTAATGAGGTAATTATTGGATATTTTAAGCCCTGCCTTCCGTAATTAGTTTTGATATTCGGTGTCTTTATTTTAGCGAGATGCAACTTGTACAATGCTGGTTTTTTTTCGCAGTGCGTAACATATAACTTTTTTAAATAAATTAACTCTAATAAATTAAGGTAATATATTTGATTTGCTTTTAAGATTTTGTGTTTAAAAAACAGTGACTGATTGTGCAGTTCACTCACGTTACCATTATAATTTTCAAATATGCGTACAATGTTGTTGTTGTTTTTTTGCAGAATTTATAGTTTATTGTATTCTAATATTGTTGTCGTGCCGCAGTTAAGAATTCCACGCTTAAATGTAATGTTTGACTGGCAACACTGAAGTTGGAGGACACAAATTGCCGAAAGTGGGCGGTGAACGCACGTTCCCAACTGATTACAAGACGTTTGATGGTGGCAAAAAAGAATGCTTTGAAGCTCCCTCACTGAAAAGCACCAAAACACGCTTGAAATACTCTGTTTAAGACTACCTGTGCGACCTGAAAATCTGTACCATTTGTGACGTCAGGCCCCTGGACAGCTGCTCGGAAATTTTAATGTTGGTTGCGGCATCAACTTTATTTAAGGTTTTCTCATTGGCCATGTCCCTAGGCACATGAGTAACAGATGCTTACAAGTGCAGCAACTCTACGCACTAAAAATGTACAGCCTTAAAAGGTTACTTTGGCATTTTCTTCCTGGTCCCCTATTTGCCTAAAAATATGCCAAACGCATAAGATCTCATCGTTGAAATAGTAACCCAAATATTCGGCCAATATAAGCTTTTTGAGTGAAGTTGTATATTTTGCAATTTTGGTCCTCATCGTGTTTTTCAAACCTAAAGTTTATACTTGCAACAATTAAAAAGTTCCGCAAGCGGTAGGCAGGTGTTCACTCTTTGCAGAATGAAATTTATTCCCAATTGATTACAAGCTGTTTCATGGTGTCAAATGAATGCTTTGGAAGTTCGCTCCAGCACCCGCGCAGCATCGCGAAACTGATGCTCGGCATAGTCCGTTTTCTAGACTGCCTGCCTGCTCGACCTGCAAGCCTGGCTGCATTGACTGTACGGCACTGGAAAGCGGGGGTGTATAGTGATTTTGATTTTGGCGTCATTTTGATTTGGTTAACGATTTCACAAAAACTATCTTGAATTTCGGGATACTAAATGGCATAGGGGAAAGGGTTCAGCAAGTACAGTTTGTTGGGGTATCTAAAAAGCTTCACTTTCATTATGTAAATCAACTTACCCCGTAACTAACACCGTAAGAGTGTCACAGTAACACCCTTAAAATGCTGTTGGTAGTCCTAAAATAGGATACTGAGATTTTAGCACCATCCGAGGGATATCTTTTTACTGCGATTTTAGCAGCATCCAACGGATATCTTACAAGCAAAAAACACCAAATGTTCCAACACTCAAAGAAGCAGCAAATACAGACGCAATGCTCCACACAATAAAAATGACGACCCTCTTGACTGCTCCACCGCGTTATATACTCGGGCTCTACAAAGACACTCATTCGCAGGTGACTGTCTTAGCAATTATGAAAGTTTCATGTATGTTGCTCTGTTATTATCAATAGTTAGAGTAAGACATAATATATTCAAGTTCAAGGAATGTATCAACGAGTTGAATTCATCAGTAGGTAATACTTATCCGACATAGTCGCTAAACCGACCTCCGCTAAGGGTGCTTGATGCGAGTGCCGGTGCGGCGAGTGCCCAGGGAGCACGCCGACACTGGGCCAGCGTCGGGGGAATATTGCTCACAATATTTGCCCAGTTTCATGTTTTGCACCACGGCCCAGTATTGGGCCAATATCGGTTAACAACGGTTCTAAAAATGGGCCAGAATTGGCGATATTATCGAGTTCTGGGCAGAGATGGGCGAACATCGGTTAACAAGGCCAAGGCCGCTGCGGTGTCAGCGGACTTGGGCCAAGCTAACGTTACTAGAACCGATCAGTTGGGAAACAGCCATAGAGCCTGCTCTGAAAAAGTGGCACCGATCCGTACTCGAGAACCGAGCTAATAGCGATCGCAACGCCGCCACTTCTCTCACACCCGCCAATCGACGAACTGCACGTGACTTCTATTTTGGTTTTAATCGGCCATTTTGGCTCCGAAACAGATACGGTGGAAGTGGCTTCAAGGGTGCCATGCCCGACTCCCAAGTGGACGCGCCGCGAATTACTGCCGATGATAGGATGCGCCTAGGTCTGGACGCGCTACCTGACATCACCGCTGAGACATGGTTGTATAAAAACAATATTAATTGTGCCGCAAACCTTGTAAACTAAAAATTTTACAAAACATCACGCGCCCCCCGTTTTGTACTTATCTCTAATAAAAGTAACTACAAAGAGTTTTTTTTTCGTTTGTTTGTACGGAAAAACACAATTCCAGCCGCTGATTGCCCGGCGCGCCCTCGGCGCGGCCCGTGGCAACAGCGGCGGCCGCCGCGATTGGCCGGCGCGATTGACCGACTCAGTATCATTTTAGAAACGGTCAAGAATCCCTAATACCGGCCGATATAGCCGGTTCAGACCCGACAAATTACCGGAAAACGTCGCTGGATACTGTATATTAGCATGGCGTTTGCCGACCCAAGTGATGTTCCGCCGACATCGGCCACATCACAGTAATACTGGCCCGAGCTTTAAGATCCAGCGCCAATATCGGCAGCATCAAAATGATATTGGCCCGATTGCTCTGATCCGACGCCAATATTGGCGCAATACTGTGTGCTGCCTGGGTACCCTCCAAAAATGAAGACTTTTCGCCACACTTCACCGTTTACATAGCGCCCTATCCCCACCCTTTTTCACACCCTCAAAATATGAAGCGTGTTACATATAACATAACCTTATTTTACGTTTATAATTGGTGTATTACTAAAAATATGGATACGAAATGGGTGTATGCAAGAGTGTAACTCTTGTTAACACATATTTTTACACACTTAAAGAAACACTAAAATGAAGAGAAATAAACCTTTTTTTAAAGTGCATAGTTGTACAGGGATGTAAAAAAATCAATGAACAAAAAAAGTAAGATTCACTCTCCGAGACGTAGATTAGGTGTAGCTCACGACCCTCTCTAAGTAACTCGCAGTGCTTACAGTGTAAGCTCCTCCACAGATATTCCTGAGCGAAGATTCACGTGTGGAATGCTGGTTATAAAATTATTTTTCAGTGTCTTGAAACTTTTGTTCGGCCTATTTTTAAGTTTGAGAAACAAATAATCTAGATAGACTCAATGCTTTCAAATATATCACGAAACCGCAACTTCTGCTTTGATGTCAAATGATATCAAACGTGGCTGATAGCGTTTGCACCGAGCAGTCGCATTGGAGTTTGGTAAATAATTAAACCACTGGAACTAGTTTAATTAGTTGCAAATCTCATCACGGTCTATGAAAGTGTAATTGAACAAAAATTATGAGCCATTTTACTCCGTGAAGGTGGATTCCCAGCGAAGCTATTTAGCACACGACACAGACGTGACAGAAAATTTTGAGCAAAGGTACGTACACATCTATTGTCTTGATCGGGGTCACCGTGACGAAAGTACGCACACACATGCCAAAGACCAGTGCTGGGTAAAGTACATCTAAAAGTTACTTCAAGTAAAGTTCAATGTAAATTAGACGTGATGTACTTCAAGTAAAGTAGTAAGTACACTGGGTGCAATGTACTTGAAGTAAAGTACTATAAACACAATGTACTTCCAAAGTAAAGTACAAGTATTTTAACACAATCGTTCATGATGCCCTTTAATTCCACTATACAATGACGTTTTAACTGGTATGCATTGCCCAGGGATAATCAGGGCTGCATGACTTATTTTCAAAAACAGCGGTGATTATTTTTTAAAGTGTCCACAGTGTAGTTATTTTTAGGAATTGAGCCCAATTCCTGAAAATAACTGTATAATGATTTTCTTGCACTGGATTGTTGCACCCAAGGGAGTTAAATGTACTAGGAGAGAGCATGACCTCAGCCCTGTAGCTTCCGCAAGCAATCCTCTCATAGAGGCGTGTCCCCTCCTTAATGGATAAAAAAAAAAGAGTGAGTGTGCAAGCAAGCTGGTGATAATTAATCATAATGTGACAGCTGAGATTGGGCTGCGAAAAAATTAACGAACTTTAAAGTCGAAGGAAAAGAAAAAAGAGAATGTCTAAAAGCATTCTGACGTTCTTTTCTGTTGTCTTTTTTCTTCGACTCGAAAGTTTAATTTTTCCGCACCACAGTCTCAGGTGCTATATTATGATTAATTTTGTTCGCCTAACATTTTAAATTCCTCCCTTTCGCTGATCGACTGAGAAGTAGCGAGAGTTCAAAACGCTACGGGAAAGCTGCTCCCAGAACAAACGAAGCGATGCGTCGTCTGCTCACGTTTCTGGTGAGAGTAGAATATCCCTCCCAGTATTACTCTGGAGTTGACAAAGCATCATTTCGTGATACAAATTTTAACAAAACCAAATTTTGGAATGTACTTTGAAGTCGAGAATTGTACTTTCCTCGGAAAATACCTGACAAAATACTTTAAGTAAAGTACAAGTACATACTTAGAGAATGTACTTCAAGTCAGGTACAATTTTCCTAAACCTACTTGAAGTAGTACTTTAAGTACAATGTACTTAAGTACTTCCCAACACTGTCGAAGACTATCGCTGCCCTGAGGAGCCGGGGGAAACTAGACACACGCGACGGGACCTTTACCTCGGGGAAGGAGAGGACACTAGACACACAAGCGCTTGGAACTTGGACGAAGAGAAGGCGGTGCGAGCGTGGACATGGCCTAAGTTTTTGTTAACGCACACGAAAAATGCGCGGAGACCAGTTGACACGCGCGACGGGAGCGCCACCCCGGGGAAGCGAAAGAAACTAGGCACGCAAGCGCTTGGAACAACGTCAAAAAGAGGGCGGTGCAAGCGCAGACATGGCCTGAGTTTTTGTTGACGCACATGAAAAATGCGCGAAACCCTAGCCATAAACAACTTCGCTGTAAAAGCGCTTTCTCAAACATTTCTTGGAAATATGTATCTGTCTGTCTGTCATAAATATATGTTTGCTGCATTCCTCAATATTAAGCGGCGGCAATAAAGGGCATCTTAACACCGTCATCACAGGTGTTATAGAAATTCGACTCCCTAATCACCAACTCAACTCTCTGACGTCACGCAACTGCGGCGGCACTGCTGTCGGCACTGCGCATGCGCAGAGGCTTCGCCTCGCACAGAGGACAGGGCGTATACGCCCTGTCCTCTGTGATTCTCTTCCCTGTTCTCTGCGTTTTGTTTGTTTGTTTGTTTCCTTTTTTTTCCGCTACAAGCTGGAATTTGGACAGTCCGCTGAAATGAATGTGTTATGTACGCGGTAACGCACAGTGGACGGCGGAGCAGTTAAAGGGATCGAAAGTGGCGGCCAACCAATATGCTTGCAGGCGACGTCTCTCTTCAACACGCATTTTCTTAAAATAAATGTGCAGTCGGCCGCAGAGTACAAGTCCAACTTTCGGGGACACGGCAGTTTAGTTCCAGATTTTAGCGACACGTGGCGTATCGACCTTTACGCATTTTCAAAATGTAGCTTCGCGCGTCGATCACAATCTCGCCCTTCTTTCCCATCCCTCCCCTCACCGTCCTGCTACGGTAACCTCCTCTCCTTCTTGCGCCTTCCGTCTGCTCCTGCGGCCGCCTGCTGCGTCATGTGCAAGAGGCCTTGGAGCGACCAAAAAAATAAAACAAAAGTCCGCTTATCGCTCGCGGAGAGTAGGCGCTGACATCGTGGAACAAAAAGAAAGGGTAAAAAGACGGGGAAAAGATAAAAAAAAAAACTTCTCTGAAAAACCAGATTCGTTCTAGTGGTTATTTTCACTGTTGTGTGTAACCATGTTAGGAAGGTACAGAAAATACCCGTTCAAAATCAATCGCTGAGGGTATTCAGTTGTAGGTCTACGCCTTTTGTGCGCGGCTTGTCCTGGCACTGTGGATTGTATATTCTCACTGTTCATCCTCCTTCACTGTCTCTCCCCCAGCTGACTGCTCGGCGTTTATGTCGTGTGCTTTCGAGCAAAAACAGAAATGAATATTCAAGGGCAAAATAATTAAGCGTACCCGATATGTAGGCGTGGAGGCATAAAATAATAAATTACGAGAAAGAACCAACGTAGCTTTATAAAATAAATGTAAGGGCGCAAACGAGCTGGTGTACATTAAACATGATTAAAAAAAACGAGACTGCAGGTAACGACACACACACTCAGAAGTCTCAAACACAGCTGAAATTTTATTTTCCAAAACCTGGTTAAATAGGAAAAAAACGAACGAATAAGAGGAAGGAGAAACTCTTTCCACAAATGTACATTCCGACTGTATAATAATTGTATACAGTTGTGGGATGTGACATCAATGGAAGAAAGGGAAAAACTTGAGCACAAACGTTTGATAAAGGAATCGCTCGCAATACCACGTCACGGCACCGCCCTTGGTTTGGTTTCGACCACGAACTTCGGCGATCTCTTAGGCTGTGAAAAGTGCTGTCTTGAGTGTCTACAAGTTTCCGAAAAGAAAAGTTGTTTTGTTCGTTTTCGGTCGGGGTGACAGGGTTCTAAGATAGGAAAGGAGGAGGATGTCGCGGAGGCCGTCATTGTCCTGTTAACTGATGGGACGTACATTTGTGGAAAGTGGTGTTCTTGCGGGTCGTCCCTTCCCCTTATTCGTTCGTTTTTTTTTGTTTTTTTTTCCCATTTATTCAGGTTTTGGAAAATAAAATTTCAGCTGTGTTTGAAACCTTTGAGTGTGTGTGTCGTTACCTGCAGTCTCGGTTTTTTTTTTTTTTTTAATCATGTAGCTTTATATTCGATAGTTGATGGCCTTGTTTTATTATTTTTTCTCATCCTTCAGGGTTCTTTTTTGTCCTGATAATTGTTCTATTATATTCAATTTGGGTTTTTCACCGAGTCCCTTAAGTAATCTCTTGAACTCTTTACCGGTGCTCAGTAATAGTACTGGCATTCAGCCCGTGCGTCGGGTAATGTTATAGTTGCTTGTTTAATAATTTCAACAGTCGGGTTACCGAAAAAATAGTCAGAGTGCAGGCGAGCTGGTGTAAGTTGAACATGATTGTAAACCTGAGACTGGGGCAGAAAAGAGAACACAACAGAAGGTAGAAAAAGAGGAGGCAACGTTGTTCGTTGCTACGGCTGCATTTTGAGCTTGCTTTGAAAATTATTTAGCAGTGAAATACCAGCGGGAAGAACATGGCGGGGAAGTCTGCTTGATGCCAGAGACAGGTAATTTGACGTTTTTACGAGGCTGTCAATTGAACTCAAACCCGAACCCAAAACCGGACCAAAATCATTTTTTTGACCCGACCGGAACAAAACCAAATTCTGAATTAAACATTTTGTAATGAACCTGGACCAAAAACGAATAACAATCTTATATGTTGTTGTTTTCGGTTGATTGGGAAACGGTTTGGCGAGACAGAAAGGGAATCAGTGATTATAATCTTGACTTCTGCTCATCAAATGCATATATGGGGAGCAAGTCGTCTGCTTTTTGCGGAGAAGCTGTGGTGACGTCAGAACGACGCCGAACTCTTATTGGCCGATTAAAAAAAAAAAGATAGTGGGTAGACTTCAAGGTATCTAGCATTGAGCTCTACCCACTGTTCTTTGAAATAAAGTCAACCAGTGCTCGGCGTCGCTCTGATGTCACAGCAACCCCTGCGCAAGAAGCAGACGACTTGCTCTCCGCACAGCGCTGGGCCACCGTGCATATAACGTGCACTACAGCGATAGCTGATAGTGGAGCTGCCCGCAGCAAATAGCTGAGCGGGCCGCAGCGGATAGCAGTCCGGGTAGCATAGGACAGCGGAGCAGGCTGCATATGGATGGAGGACCAGGCCGTAGAGGCTAGTGGTGTGAACCGCATGGGCATCGCATATCTAAGAGGGTCACGGAGCGGATATCGGAGCGGACAACATTGGTTAGGTGACCGGACCACATCGCATAGCTGAACGAAGAATCCTGGAGAAAAGCTCACCGCAAAACCGGCGGATGCGAACAAAAGCTCACCGGCCATTGAGCGTATAAAGAGAAAAGCTCACCGATTTGTTTTTTCTTCTTTTCATATGAAGGTTATTAGATTCTGCTTAACATATATCAATTTATTATCATTAAAATTCGTCAGCTTTGTAAAAAAAAAGGAAATGTCCTTTTTAGTAATATTTGTTAAGCTTATTTGGTATATTGCTCCCAAATTAATAATTGCGGGCGAGTGCTTTCTGTGGTTTACTCTCTAAGTAACGTTATACGTGACTTTAAGAACAGGAAAAAGTTCTAAAACTTAATAATGTCTGCCTAAAACCTAAAAAGCAAAACTGTAAATACCGAAAATCCGAAACTGCATACGTAATAACGCCGTGCCTGAAATTCTATTTGAATCTTTTGTTAACCTTTGAAAACAGGATAGAGCGGTCAGTAGGATATCGAGATATATTTCTTCCACAGAGAAGCACTTTTTCTAGCCGTTCGTGCTGGTGTTTCCACACGTTGCCCTTGTGTGATAGGGCCCTTCGACGGCGAGCCACCCATGACCTTCAGAGCTGCACACTGTCACCGCTGTTACTCCTGACCTATATAAGAAGTAGTCTTCTGTAAGGTAGCGAATTGGGCGAGTTAGTAAACGCTATACATGATGAAAACTGCTCAAACGACGAAGACGTAGGGAAGACAAGAAACACGACAGGACAGAGGTGTTCTCGCAACTAAAGTCTTATTATTGAAAAACGCTAATATGAAAACGGTTCACACACCGCTATTCATATTACCTAGCAGAAAACAAACCTCTTTATCTGACAGCTACAAACGGCGCACTGTCAAGCTGTCAATAAATTGTCATTTGTAGGGGTGTCCGAGGTTCTGATGTTATACTTGCGGCGTCATTAATATACAAAATTGGTGATCACTAATTTCTGAGGAATTAGTAAATATGCCAAATAAACTTCAAAAATATTACAAGAAAAGAGGACACTTATTTTTAATGAAGTGACGAATTCTAATTGTGTTAATTTCAACGTGTGACGCATAATCCGCTAAGCTAACAAAAATTTTAAAAACTCGGTGAGCTTTTCTCCACATCCGCTCAAATGCCGGTGAGCTTTTCTCCACATCTTTTGCGGTGAACTTTTCTACGGTGAGCTTTTCTCCGGTGAACTTTTCTCCGCCGCCCCTGAACGGGACACAGCAGATATCGTAGTGGGCAACATATGACAACATTTATGACAACATATGACAACATTTATGACATGAGCTGTTGCTCATTTTGAAGTTCGTTTTTTATTGCTTGGTCTTTACAGGTTTCGGTTATTAAATGTGATTCTCAAAATACTTTTGTTGCGAGCCGTTTGTCAATCTAGAGTTTATATTTTTTGCGCGTAATTTTCACCATTCGTTTTCTTCATGCGCTCAACTTGAGTTTGAGCCAGTCTATTGAGAAATAGAACAGCGACTTCGAACAATCTGCACACAGTACGTACAAGGGAGCCGTACCATGAATGACCCTCAGAAGGGCGTGGGCCATATTAGCGTGTTCCCACACCAAGTGCCGCTTCAACATCGTAGACTTTTTGTTGGAACATAATAAAACGTGTCATGTGTTCAAAAGCATGTTTATTTCCATTGTTATTTCCTAACACTGCATCGAAACATGCGATATCTGCACGATAAATTGCCTTTATTCCCCCTATGAGGAATCGACATGTGACGAATGGACCGCATTCCATTTCTATTACTCACCTTAAAAGTAATCGCTACAGAGAACAGCGACATTCCAGACAGAGCATCAAAAGTGTCGAAAAATTTTCTTGGGACAATCTTGTCCAGGATTGCAGTCGGGACCGAATTCTCCGGGACCATATTGTCCGGGACCATTTTGTCCGGGACCATATTGTCCGGGACCATATTGACCTACACCCGTTGAAATGTGGCCTAGACGCGTGACACTGTAGCCTTTAGTGTATTGTTAAATGTCCCGAGACGCTCGTTGACGCATGACACCACACCTCCCACTGCATTACTGGCAGGCTTCTGAAACCAGCATGGCAGACGTCCTGTGCAAGCCATATATAGATATGTCGCTTGCGCGTATCTAATCGCGCATCGGTTTATGATGTCAACTTTGCCGACAAAACAAAAAAAACAAAAAACAACAACAACATGTTATGGCGCTTGTACTTTGATTTTTTTGTTTTAACTCTACAGCATGCTGATTCATTTTTAATATTAGTTGGACCTAAGATAGCTCTTAAATGATATTACAGTAGAAAGGCAGCAGAAACACCCTTAATCATACCTAGAATTCTTCGTTTTCCGGTAAAAGCCGATATTTCCGATTTTTGCACCCAGAACGAGTATTATGAAAACCGAGTTAAACCTGCTTTCTCCTCGAAAACCCACTTTCCGGGAAGGCGAAAACCAGCTGAAAATATGTAAATTAAGAGATATTCTAGGATCATTTGTAGTGTGTCTCAGTGTTGCAAGTTCGAAGATCACATATATTTACTAATTTGCGTGGCCGCCGACGTTTATTCGCTTCCAAACGAGCTTAAATGGTACTTGGGGGCGGCGGAGAAAAGCTCACCACAGAAAAGCGCACCACCAAACCGGCAGATGCGGAGAAAAGCTCACCGGCCTTTGAGCGAACGCAAAGAAAAGGTCGCCGATTTATTATTTGTTCTTAGCTTAGCGGATTGTGCGTCACAGGTGGCAATTTAACACAATTAGAATTCGTCAATTTAAAAATAGTTCTCCACTTTTTTTAAATATTCTTGAAGTGCATTTGGCATATTTACTGATTCCTCAGAAATTAGTAATAATCTATTCTGTATATTAATAACGCCGCAAGTATAAAATCAGAACATCGGACACCTGTAAAAAGACAATTTATTGACAGCTTGACAGTGCGCCGTCAGCTCTGTGAGATAAAGAGGTTTGTTTTTTTGCGAGCTAATATGAATAGCGCTGTGCGTACCGTTTCAGCTCCGAAGATTGTGTGGTGCCTGATAGATGAGTAGAGGGTCAATATATATCTTTAATAAGAGCATAAAAAATAACCATGTTGATTTAACCTGAGACTGGGGTAGAGAAGAAGCATCAAAACGTAGAAGGGACAGAGAATAGACAGGACGACGTCTGTCTATTCTCTGTCCCTTCTACGTTTTGATGCTTCTTCTCTACACTCTAAAAAACGTCTGTGCGTCTACTTTCACGCACAACACTCGGAGAGCCAATCACAGCAAGTATCGGAGGCAGCTTAGCGAATGACGATGCCGAAACATATGTTTAGACCAAAAAACACAGTCTGAGTTGTGACATTAAGCAATGCAAAACGTCACGCTTGCATTGCTTAATGTCAAAACTCAGACCGCGTTTTTTTGTCTAAACTTATGTTTCGGCATTGCCATTCGCTGAGCTGCCTCCGTAAGTTGCGGTGATTGGCTCTCCGAGTGTTGTGCGGGAAAGCAGACTCACGGGCTTTTTTTAGAGTGTACCCCAGTCTCAGATTAAATCAACATGGTTAATATTCACCAGCTCGCCTGCACCCTTACGATTTTTTCTAAAAAATAAAACTAGAAATTGTCTCCGCCTCGGGTGGGTTCGAACCCAGGCGCGATAGCCGGCTGCGCAGCACTACAAGCCCGGTGCGATAACCTCTGCGCCACAACCGCAACTAGCTTTTGAGGCATAAAGCTTGCTTATGTCCTCGAGTACGGTCGCCCGGTGCGGCTCGTGGAGCTATGTCGTGCAAATTGGGCTCAGGAACTTTCCAGAATTGGACCAACGTGAACCTACCTGGCTAAAGGCGTCGCGCATACTCCCGGCCTTCTTAATCATCGATTACTTTTTTCAGGGGTCTGCCTAGATTAATTTAATACCACAAAGTTCGTCTCTCGAGAGAGATTTCCCATACAAACTGACCAGAATTTTAATCGCATTTGGAACCACCTTCCGTTCTTTTTTAGGCTCTTTTTTTGTGTCGAGGCGATGTCAACGCTCATCAAGAACCCATGTCTGGTGTAACTTTGATAACTGTGCGCTCATTTTTATTTTATGGCCAGAAAACGAATTTTCCCATTGAAATTTTTGCAAGGTGCCGGCGTCCAAAGATAGATGGCGCAAGTGGACCATGTCCCAGATTGCTGGGTATGATGACCTTTTAAGTGATGATGAACGCAAACCTTTTCAAGGTACGACATCACCTATCAGACCGCACATAACGTTTGCTTGGATGTGTCCAACATTATACAAAATACGGTACCGTTTTTTTTTTCATTACTTATTTCACGTGTTTTAAATAGACAAAGGAGGTGGATATCGTGTCATACAATTTGCAGTTGACTGGGAAATGCGCGTCCTTTGCTCGCTCGCATCGGTCAATAAACATCAAAGCGGCATTGTTTCATTCAGATCGTTTTGTTTAACATCCCGAATGTTTTGTAGTTAACCCGCTTGTTATACACGAACCAGAAATAAAATCTGATCTAAACAACAAGCTCATAAAATCTGATTAAAAACAGGGCGGAATCAAATCAAAATTAGGCTTTGCAAGTCACGCGAAGACGCGCTCGCGCGGTAGTGCAGGCAAACAAAAAAGCGTGCCAAACTCTCAGTGTGTACGCACTTTTACGAGTATTTCTTTGTGGCAAGGCAGAAGTATATACAGCTCGCCTCTGTTGTTCAGATTCACTATTTTAGTAAGACGCGTGCCGAAATGACGTGCGAGCTCAGAACATCGCAGCCGGGAGTGTCAGTTTCGCAAGGATCAACTGTCAAGCCAGTCACCCCCCCCCCCCCCCACACACACACACACTGTGAATACGTAAGACATTTCTACTGCCAACTATGACCGAAACCTCTTAGGCACGCAACAAATGACTTTATCAACTCGTCAACACAACATCGATAACACCATCAGAAACGAAACAGAACGAAACCACGAAACGGCTAACACTGCGACGGTTGCGTGGCTCACAGGTAGGCTTAGAAAAACGCCGGAGAGGAAGACGAACACGATCAAAATAAAAACAGGAACTTTGGGGCGAGGGGGGCACGTAGGTGGTCCCGTGATCCTTGTTGTCACGCAACTGTGTCCTGACCCCGTACAACAACAAAAAGGTGTCCCCTGCAAAAGAAGCAGACGAACTTGCGCTCCACATACGCAATCAAAATTTCTCCGCGCCACGCGCAACTTCTATGCGGGACGCATTTTGTATCACTGTTTAAATAAAGTTTCGTTGAATGTTGCCAATCTCAAACGTACGAAGACGCATTACTTTTTTTGTTCATTTACTTGAACAATTAAACAATATGAAGTATTCGATAACAAAAATTTTGTACTTTCTAGAAAAAAAAAAAGAATATTGAATGCTCAAAATTGCAATATTTTTATTAGTACCGAATCGGTTCGGTGGCAGCCCCTTTTGATTTTCATTCGTGACTTCACGTCCAGGATTTGCTTCGCTGCAGTGACGTCACGGCGTTGTGATTCTGGCTACTTGTCGTCAGTTTCCACGTCGTCAGTTTCCAGTTTTGACTGTGGTTAGGCAAACGGCAGTTAGCGGCAGATAACCGTGGTTTGATCAAACTGAACTGATATGGTGCTACACGGCCATTTTGATTGCAGTTGAAGGGTTGAAGCAAAACCGAAACCAACAGCAATGCCCCGTGTTCAGATCAAGGACATGTTGTGTATTTATTTTGACTGTCTAAAAAAAGAAATTAGACCCATAACGTTATTTCTGCTGCGTAACAAACGATTATCAAGACCCCTAAAATAAATACAAACATGGGCGACATGAGGGAAGCCGTATTGCCATGGGCCAGAATCAATGGCAGCGCCCGAGGAGTGCGGGCTTCGCCCCGTCCCGCGACATGGCGTAATTTCTTTTGCGGCATATCTGTGTTCGATAGCCGGCAATGCTGAGGTCGTCGCCATCTTCAACTCAGTTATGGAGCAAAAACTGAGATCATGGAGCTCAGTTTGCGCTCACCATGGTTTCGAGCTAAACGCAGTTTGCTCAGCCGTGTAACTGCGCAATACTCCAGATTAGAGTAACTGCAGTTAGCTAAACTGTGGTCATGAATGCCCGTGTGACAGGGGTATGGTTCGATTGTCTCTGTAACAAGCATGCGGTGGAAGCTAGAGGTCATCATGTCCTTATAACAACACCGTCGAAGTTGACAGTCCGAATGCCCATCGTTTGGCCAGTCGTGGAAAACTGAAAACTTTTGTCGCGCACGTCGCAAACACTCTTCGCTTTTTTTTTTGCTTTTTCTTTTTTTCTAAAATAAGTTATCGCAGTGTAAATACGCAACGTTTCGTCACGAGTGATCCCTCCTAACACAAGCGCAAGTCTAGAACATAAATACGCTATTATTTCAGGCACTTCGGTCATTATACTTTGGACGTCATTGCCAAGTGTGTTTTTGAAAATAAGCTTGACTCTCACTCAAACCAGACCCACGAATTCGTCACAAGAGCGAACCAGGCATTCCAAATGAGCGTCAATATCCCCTTATGTGTGAGTATACAAAAACATTTCACAACCTGGTGCGGAACTAATTTCCTCACATTACTTTTCAGTGTATATTTTGAGAATATTTCCTTTCTTGATGAAGCTGAACAAAATAAAACTGTTCATCTCGGAGAGATTTTCTTACTTCAAGGATGTGTGTGCAAACATGATGAAATAAAGACGAGTAAATCTCTATAAGTATATCTCTATAAGTATATCAGCACACAATCGCCTGCGAAGAGTCGAATCGATAAAGAAATGCTAACAGGGAGATCATTTATATAAATGAGAAAAAGAAGGGGTCCCAGCACGAAGCCCTGGAGCAGGCCAGACTTAACATCAGTGCTTGATGATCACTGATCAGAAATTGCAACATATTGGGTTCTATTCGTAAGGAATTGTCAAATCCAAAATATAAGTGAGGGGCCCATATTCAACGTTTCAAGTTTTTGTAACAACCGCTGGTGTGGTACGCAGTCAAATGCCCGAGAAAAGTCTAGAAATATCATGTCGGTCTGTTGGAGCGAATGAACGTTTTCATAAAGATCAGTTACAAGCTCGAAGAGTTGCATTTCGCACGATTTGCCTTTTCTGAAGCCATGTTGTCCCTCAAAAAGAATGTTATTCTCCAAAACAAAATTAATAATATGACTATATATGATATGCTCTAAGATCTTTGGTGTCCATGACGAAACATGTGAGTCTTGCCTCGACTAGAGGGTCTTTCATAACAAACTCTCCTCTTTCTTTATTTTTTCTTCAGCAAGTTGAGATTGTTATGACTGGCCCCTTTTTATAGACCCCTTTCGAAAGTGCATGCCCTCTGCTGAAAGCTGTGGAATCCCTGCAGAATGGCGAACACAAGTGCGAGCTTCTTATAGACCTTTCCAATGTTTACAAAATCACAGTCCAGCGTGCGATCTTCACAGCCCAGCACGTGCGTGTTCGTCGCTTCGGAAAGCGAGCAAAGCACGCGCCATACGCACGAACGCTCAAAATGGCACCGGCCACAAGCTCGTTTTTGGAAAGGTCTATACTTCGTCTCACTTTAGTATGGACTATTATTAGCCGCGCGTGCTAAAAGCGCGAGATAGTTGCTTCGAATGAATCCTTGGCGGCTGCAAGAGCGCTCGTGTAGCGAGTGCTCCAGTCAAGGCAGCCAAGGCTAGCCGCTCGCGCTAGCACAGCATTCGCGGTTAGTCCATGCTTAGGTGAGACGAAGTTATAGACCTTTCCAATGTTTACAAATCCACAGCCCAGCGTGCGAACTCCACAGCTCAGCACGCGCGTGTGCGTCGCTGCGGAAAACGAGCAAAGCACGCGCCATACGCACGAACACTGGAAATGGCACCGGCCATACGCTCTTTCTTCGAAAGGTCTATAGGTTCGAATGCGTCCCGGTTTACGTAGGGTGCCTTCATGTGCGCTTTGCTTGGGGTGATGACATCTGGCCATTTTGTTTCGAACGCTTATTTTTATTTTTTGTTATCAAGCGCGTGAAAGAGCGTGTCCCTGCACGCGCTCGTGGCGCTGACTGTGCTACGGCGACATTTTGTTTCCTGCGATTTCTTTGCATTTTCCCTGTGAGCGCGTGCTGTCGGCATCGGGTACTACAAACGATGGCATCACCCTAAACAGAAGGAGATTGAGGCACTCTAGGTTTACGAGCTCTCGTGCAGCGAGAGCACAAGTCAAAGCTACCTGCTCGCGCTACTTGCACGTTCCGCGGTGTCGGTTGTTCCACCACTGTGCAGGGGATCGGAATTCTTTTCAATGCGCACGTCAATTTCGAAAGGGGTCTATTTTCACGACGTTCGAAGAGTTCACCGAGCGAGTGCACCTGACCGTCAAGGGATCAAGTCTCGCGCCGCGACGATGAGATCATCCGGACGACTGCGCGCTTAATGCTACGCCACTGAAAATAAAGTGCTTTTCGCCGCTGACGTTGGGTCCAACAAAAGGGTCTCCCAAGGGTGACTCGCAATTCTCGCCGGCGACTACGGTATCCTGACGCGCCTGACACGCCTTACAAGTAAAACGTTTTCAACAAAGAGGAGGTCTCCCTGGCGTGGAAGGTCGGAAGGACGCGAAGGATTACGTGAACAAGCATCGGTGCTCGTACAGTTGCAGCTCGAAGCGGGAACGTGCTCCCATGAACGGATTATCCCTGTTTGCGTTTGTGTGCGGGGGAGTCCGGCTTTGCAAGGGAGCACGCGCTGACGATGAGGCGATCATGGGAACAGGCGCCCAGCTGCGAGGTCATTCCAGTGGCGTCAACCGTGGAACCTACCACTAGAGTCAGAACTCACTAAAGGCACACAGCATGAAAACAACAACGACCCTCGGAGTGTTGTTGTAGCTGGAGGCGCGGTGCCTGCGTGCATTACCGGATTAGGTCAATACCCGACCAAGGCTTGTTAAGCATCTCTGCCTGCGTTCGTGCGCGCCGGTGTTATGTTTCGGCTGCTCGTCGCCACCTTGGCCCAAGGACGCCTATGATGCAGTTTCTACGGCTGCCGAGTATAAGTGCGTGGGAACGGAACGTGAGGGGCCCCCTCGTTCGTGAATACCACTTAATCTGCCAGCGTCTTATTTATTTCTGGGCTCAAAATTTTGTGATGAAAAAAAAAATAGGATTAGATTTTGAAAGTAGTTACTAATTTGAGTAGAAGTTACCTGAAAAAACGTAGTTAGATTAAACTACTAATTACCCAAATAAAGTTGTAATTGAAAGTTACCAAGTTACTCGGAAAAGTAGTTAAACTACAGTAGTTTGAGTAGAGTAGTTGAACTACGTCCAAGTCCGCTAAAAGAGATGACCGTAGCGTGCAGATCGGACACGATTGCGGCGTCATCGTTCGGTAGCGACTCGGGTTCTCTCTGATTGGGCACGAGTTTCCGCCGGGTGCTGACGCAGCTCTCGTGTGTAATCTGCGCCCGACGGTCGCCTCTCTGAGTGACGCAGGAAAGTTCAGCACTTAAGCTTTAGGCTTTCTTATCTATACTTCGTCTCACCCTACGATGGACTAAAGGCAGAAGCTACGAACCGTCAGATCCAATCACGAGCCACTTAGACATTGTGTGGTATTTCGCTTCGAAGCACGTATAGGTGCCCACGTCTCGGATTACTGATGGGAATGGGCCGACAGTGGTTCGGATTGAGCCATGAGTGACTCAACAATTTCACATTGCAAAGAAAGCCACGGTTTACTGGCTCATTGCAGTGTCAAAGCTATAAAAATGACGCAGCGTTTTTGGATTCTGAGCATTATTCGTTCAAACCTAACCAATGCTAAGCGTGTCATAGTTCAGCGTGGAACGTGATTGGACCTGGCGGCCCGTGGCTTTGGCCTTTAGTCCATCGTAGGATGAGACGAAGTATAGTTGTTGTTCAGAAACGCGGGGCGCGGCTTAACATACTCAGGCTCGTGCGTCGTGATTTGTTCTTCGTCATTCTTATCTGCTAATTCCGCAATCTGATTTGCTTTTGAGCGATAATAAGAGATCGGTAATCGTCATGCCCCGCGTTTATTATCAGCTGTCAGTGACTATAGACGCTTGCAAGAACGGCCTAGCTGGGCGCCGCCCTCTTGCTGCTGGTGTGATAGATTTTCTGATTGTCAAGCATTGCTGGGGCAGTGGCTACGCCTCAGCAATGCTTGCCTATCAGACGATCTACCCACAACAGCAGCAAGATGGCGCTGCCGAGAGGCCTTACTTGGAAACGTCTATGCCTACAAATATTCTGATCACACAACAGTGACTCAGCCAGGGTGCAAGCTGCTTTGTTTTCCGCGGTCAATCGTATAGACCCTCTTCGAAATACTTCCCTCTGGGCCCGTTTGCTCGAAGCCGGTTAACTTTAACCGCGGCAAAACGTTAACCGCCCTTCCCTACTAGATACCTAGAAGTACCTAGCCAAGTTCGACGAGACCTGGATGAGCGATATATTCGTGTTTTATAATGGGGTGGTAGCTGGTGTCGCCTACTGGTTGTAGCGAAAATAAGTGGCTTTTGTGGAAAAGTTCCCGAAAAGGGGGACCCAAGAACGCGCGCTACCGGGTATTCCCAAAGCAGCTCGGCATACATTGGAGCTTAATAAACACCCTTTGTTGCTCGTGGTACATATATTGGGTAAGGTAAAACTTAATTAACCCTTGTTTGGAAAATTCCTAAACGTTTGGCTGCCTGAAGTGACGACAAGCATTGTTTAAATTTTCTTCTAAGTTCGAAAGGGGACGACGAAGTTCAGTCCTAGAAACGATGAGGAAGAAGTGAGCAGTGAAAGGCGGGCGTTACACCGGCAGCATGGTTGCCCAGCATGTAATAACTGTTTAAAACACCATCATAAATTGAAAACCGTGTAATTCGGCTCCAGTGAAAATAGACCTATTACAAAATTACCCAAGCATCAAGAAAATGTTGAACGTGTAATTCTACGCTCCGGCCCGCTGGCCTTCCCCGTATAAAAAATTCGAAGTAAATAATCATAAAAAGGCTTTGACGAATGCGCGTGCAAGGCAAAATATTTTTCGGATTTTTTTTTAGAACAGTTACTATACTCCGTTTCACCTTATGTTGTACCGCAGCGAAGGCTAGAAGCGCGAGCTCATGGCGTTGACAGCTGCCCTTGGTGCACGAGAGCTTGTGCCGCCGAGATGTGCCCTAGAGCAAGGAGCTCGCGCTTATAGCCTTTCGTGCGATACAACATAAGGTGAAACAGAGTATAGTGCAGACGCGAGCACGTGCAGCGCGTGTAACTACACTCGCGGCATGCACCTGGGTTCGTGGGAAATTTAGCAAAAGTCTATTGGGACGCTGTCTACTCCTGCGGGCCATCAATACACGGCCGATTGAGTCAAGGCGATCCATTATAATATTCCAAAGACGTTGCCATGCCGACAATTACCGCATTCATTTAGGCCTAGGAGTGGTCAGAATCGTGCTTGCGATTTAAGTTAGTTAAGGCAAAGCGAAAGGCTCCTGCACCATAAATTGACATATTAGTTCCAAAAGCGAGCGGCGCTTGCTCGCCCGGGGTTCCGCCGTGTTTCCCCGCCGTCCTTACTCTGCCGGTCACGTGACTTAAAATTCTCCTCGTAGGAAAATGCGGTCAACTTTTTACCTCGGTCTAAATTAACCGACCTCGAGGAAACGGGCCCCGATGGCAGCTGTGGAATCAGTGCACAATTGCAGACTAAAACCTCAAGGTCACGGCATACTTTATGCGTTAGGTTGGAATAGAAGAAAAACATACCAGCAGGAAAAGGGAATGATCGCAGTGACGTTGCACTTTCGACGCTGTTTCATTGGCTCGTCGGTTCCCAGCATTGGCCGTGCTTCAACGTTCGCTATCTTATGGAATGACCTGGGGCCCTAATCTGGACACCTGGCGAAAACGTCGGCGAGAAATCTGGCGGCTGTGATTGGCCGACGCCGCACTTGACCTTGGCGCCGGCCAATCATAGCCGTCAGATTTCTCGCCGTCTTTCTAGCCAAGTGTCCAGATTAGGGCCCCTGCACGTTGCACCCTTGCACGGTGTCAGTTTTGTCATTGTGCGAGAGTTCCGACCTTCTAATCATCGGCTCACAAATTTCGAAATGGGGTCTATTGTGAACACCACGCACATTGTTTACTTCACTTTAGCCTGATATTGGAGGCTTTTTTTTTTTCTCTTTTCCGTTTCAGAAGCATCACGATTTTCTTCAGCTTATGATGGATGCCCAAAAGACGGCACTTTCGGATGGCGGTGACCCCGAAGATGCTGAAAATGATGTGTACAATTTGGGCCTGGATAAGAAATCCAACGTAGCAACAAAAACAAAAAAATCTTTATGAACTTGAGTGAGACAGTCTGTAAAGTCGTGGATTCGTGCGGCACCATACTTTCGTGTGTTACTTATGTACGTATAAAATATATGTCTTTTTAGGATTAAAATTGAATGTCTTTGCATTTATCATTGCACCTCATGAGTGTCAATATACTACTTGCAGCTCTCACTGAAATGGAGGCGATGGCACACTGTGTCATATTCTTACTCGCTGGCCATGACACAACCTCCGCGGTGATTGCGTATACAGTCAACCTTCTGGCGTTGCGTCTGTATGTGCAAGAGAAGCTGAGACGCGAAGTTCATAAGTGCTTCGAACAATACGCAGGTTTGCCAGGTGTTTGTACTCTGACCCGCAAATACGTACGACATATATAAACAAATAGCCAAATGTTGGTCCAAAAAATTAGCGCAAAAATAGCAAAAAAAAAAGCAACAACAAAAAACTGACCATTTGAAACATTACTTTAAACACGAAATACACATATAACATTTTTATACATCATGTACAAATATCCACACCCTTAGCACCACTAGTTCGCCGAACAAACGGCAGAGCACGGGTACATCACTGCGGTATTAAAATGTGTCAGAAAAACTTCCGAAGGAACAAAGTCCTTGCAGCACTGTTGTTTGCCCACAGTCCGAATTTAACCTACAAAACGTTCTCCAGCGTTTCCATCATCATCTTGCTTCGCAAGTCCGTCTTTGTGAGGATGACATGGCTGAACACGCATTCTACTGCAGCGTTGAACAGTGGTAACGTAAGCAGTGATACAGCCAGTTGCGAGAGCGATGGAAACATGCACGATCCGGAACTGTTTGTGGCATCTTTCACATTCTCTCAGAATTTCGTGACAGAGTCTGTCATGAAAGTCGTGGTGCCGACATTGTAGAAGGGTATTCTCTGACTCCATAAAGGAAACATCGAACGACTTCATGAGCTGGGAAAATGCCTTGAACAGAAAAAAAAAAAGAAACCTTGCTAATGCTGTTACAGTTACTTAATAACTTCAAATTTGAAGGCGTGCGTATCATGACACTCTTAATGCATGCAATAAAAAAAAACGCGGCACTGTTCGAGAATGGCAGTCTTCTCGTCCTCGCTGAGCGACGACTTTTCCAACTCACTGAGGAAAAGACTTCCGATGTGACAACCCCTAACATGTAACAAATGGCCTTCCCAATCGGCGTCAGAAGAGGCTTGAGCAGGGAGAACAATTTGCTGAAGTGAACACTTCACGGATGAACTCAGATCCGCATTCAGTTTGATAGATCTGGGTCTTCGCTCTGGAACACTCTGATAAGCTTGTCAAGTTCATCTACAATGGGATTTAGGAACTGGACAAACAAAACGTTTTCCTCGTCATTGAACATCTCGAAGAGCATTTTAGCCAAATAGCAACGCTCAGTTGTTCTTGCGATATCGAAATGCGTCTTAAGCTGCGCCCACTGGTCAAGTATCAGACGAAGAACACCGGCAATGCTCAGCCATCGCGTCGCGCACACACCTACCAACTTTTTCGGCAACAAGCCACAGTTGCTGGCACTCTAAATACTCTTATAAAACACTTGTCGGTTCGAAGAATGTGAAAACCAGTTAAATGTTTCTAGCACAAGATAATCTGTGTCTACGGCACGTTCAATGTCTCGTTGCACCCAACGTGGAGGGAGTGGGAAACACACCTGACTAACACAAGGTTAGAGTTCAACTCCCTCACTCTTGTATTCGCAACTTTCACGACCTATAGGGGCGCGCTGGCGCCTATCAAAATGGCTGTCATCTGGATGATTGTCCTAGAACAGCAGTAGAGGTGAGGTTTACGACGGGTAAGTAATTCTAGTTTTTCTTTATATAAGCAGTATTAGAGCGTCACCTCATTTTTTTTTTTTTTTGACGCCAGGAAGGTGTAGGCCAGAACATTTATTGTGAAGCCGATCATCCAGGAGCTAGGGAGTGCGATTCTCTCACCGCGGTATCGCCATCGCTGAAAGTTGCGAATACAAGCTGTTGCGCTGCCCGCACATGACACTTGCCCCATCAGTACCGATTCCGACACGGTCATGAAAAGTTTTCAGCTGTCTAGAACTTCGTTCAAATGACTGAAGTCACGCTTTTCAAATGAAAAGCGGTACAAAATACATTGTTCTCGCAAGGGTAGCACCTCGCAACAACAGCCAGCTCTTTCGTCGAGGAAACATCCGTACTCTCATGAAGAATATGGGAAAACTTGCCGTCACTTATGTCGTCCAAAAGCAGCCCCTTAAAATTTGGTCCAAGCCCCTTGGTGATGGGAGCCGTGCACTTGGTCCTGCCCATAAAGAGTCATGGTGCCGCGAATGAGTCTCTGAAGGTGTCGCTGCTCAGAGGAATAAGGTGGACCGTGGTGGCCAGTGATCCGTGAACGGCGATATGTGCAGCAACGCGCAACTCAGCGATCTTGATTTCGCGCGTGCAGCTTGGAGGCCTCGGCCGGAAGTGACTTAGGTCTCCAGTTGGTATTGGGATGAGGCAGCGCTCCGGACAGTGCAATGTTTTTTTTTTAATATTTTGCCGCTCTTCGGTGTGCCCTGAGGTATTATACGTGAGCTTGTAGCTCCGATTTTCTTGCGCTGCAGGAGGCCATACCCCCTGACGAAGAGGGTGCGAGCCAGTCCATAATAAAGAAAAAAAGGTTCAATCAAACCCCTGCAAACACATTCACCCCCCCCCCCCCAAAAAAAAAAAAAAGAAAAGAAAAATGCACATGTTTGATACTCCACAATGTCAATATATAACCACAAAAAAAAACAGTAAGTGTTAAATAATTATAGAGTTACGAGTTAACGTGGCACATGCCTTTGAATTCAGGGTCCTTCTCCCATTCCTCCCTGTACGTCCGGTTGTACTCCGCCCATTTCTCCATGGCGACTTCGTGAAGCACGTGGAGTCTCCGAATCTGATGACCACCGCGGGTTACGATGAGACTGACATTTTCCTTCCAGTGGGAACAGAAGTGAGTTACTTCCTTATATAGTACATAACACAAAGGAACCACAAACAGACCGAATACAAACCAGGATGTCAGCTATATGAACACAAAAATACAGGAGTAGACCGATAGTCCACTGTAAGGTAATACCGACCCGGAGGCAAGAAAAGAACGAGAGGATGAACGATGAACGACCAAGCAAACAAGGTGCAAGGGGGATAACAAACAAGCGAGTGCAACGAAAGTCGACAAAGGCAAGCCAGATAGGAAAGGAAAAGACACAAACGTCCAGTTCGAAGACATACCAATGGGCTCGTCTTCCGGTTTTGTACGTGGTCTGCGAACAGGGTTTCGTTAGTCCCATTTCAATGCATCTTTATAGTACTATCTATATTTCCTTTTGTATGCGTTTAGTTGACATCCTGGTTGGTGTTCGGTTCGTTTCTGGATCTTTGTGTTCTGTGCCATCAATCTTTACAAATCCGGTTGTGGAACAAACTTTTAAACGCGCTTAGACAGACATGTCTATTCTTTCTGCCCCCATCATCCCAGATTTTAAAACCAAAATAATGAACACCATGTTTATTGTGTACCATCCTCCAGAGCTAGGGCAACTGAAGAGCACGCGCAGAAGATATGCTAGTATTTCTATCTTCTTTCGTATCTTTACAGTTTACCTTCCGGATGGTCTTCGCCTCATCGGTCCATTCCAAGTCTTTTCTTTTGTCTGGTATCTACGGACTTGGTTCTGAAATGAACTTTCAGCCGCGTTTAGAAACACGTGTCGTCCCGTTTTTCTCTGTCCCCAGTCTCCAGGATTGTAAGACATAACTAATGAACACCATGTTGTGTGCTCTGCTACACTGCTCAAGACATAAGAAATAAAAAATAGCAATCAAATGCTGCAGTGACATGATCTTTAATATGGAAATTTTGACGAAAAAAATGAGTATATGTGGTGTCAGAAGCCAATATTGCACTGTAAATTTAGCCAGAAAAATCAACGATGCCAGCACAGAAACCTCAAACTTTCACTGAATGTGCACTGAGCAGGTCAGTTTTATTGTGTGAAATTGCAAGACATAGTTCTCTTTTGGCAAAACATTAGACCAACAAACTTGCCAAGTCCCTGCTGCGCGCGTTCGCAGACGGCCGAGTTAAGGACGCTATTAAATTATGGCGCCATCTCCCGATAGGCGCAGCGAGCAGAAGACAAACTGCCTCGTCTGCTCGCTGTGGCTATCGGGAGATGGCGCCACAAGTTAAAGGTGTCGCTAACTCGGTCGTCTACGAACGCGCCCAACAAAGACTAGGCAAGCTTGTTGGTCTTATTTTCTGACAGGAAAAGAACGAGGCCTTGAAATTGCAGACGATGAAACTAACCTGCTCAGTACACATTCGGTGAAAGATTGAACTTTCCATGTAAAGGCGTTGATTTTTTTAACTTTTTTTTACACCGGGAGCTCCACTTGTTCCACCTTATACTCCAGGAGACGTGCCAGATCATACGGTCTGACGCAGCTCTGCAAGGAATCACAAAGTAAATTTGCTCATATATTTATATAGGTTGAGCTAAAGCTTCACGAGCTATGAAAAGTAATCAGCCCCGGAGCTTTAGTTGTTATAAATGGCACAACGTGACTCATTGAAGTTGAGAGCGCGAGAGAGTTAGCAACAAAATGTCATTGTTGTTGTTTTTTTCGTTATTCCCTCCAAACTAAAGATTGCCAAAAAAGTTAGAAGTGTGATAGAATGGGTTTCACTCAGGCACAATATTGGATAATTTATATCTTGGTGTGCAGAATGCATTAGTGGGCATGAAATTAGAAATTAGTTCGAATGTTAAGGTAGATTACACGATGTTTGAGGTTTTATTGAATTGTTCTGGCGTACAGCAATCTATTGGCGAGGAGATCGAACTATAGGGGGCGCTACGTGCAGCTTAATTGTTTTCCCCAGAATTATCTGTTTACAAACGCAAGGCATGTGCCCTGGATTCTTAACTTAATTTTTTCGTATTGAGCGGAAGGTAGAGATTGTGCAAGAATATTGGTCAATATTGCACCGCGCTCAGTCGTGAAAGATGAAGTAAAAAATCCAGAAGTGCTGCGTACGCGTTCGGCTTCACTGATTGAACATGAGCTCCGGCCGCACGATGAAGCAACATTCGGCTACCTGAGCCGAGAACTGCTTCAAAACACACAAAAAAAAATCCTATACCTTGTTCTTGCCCCCATTGATGCAGTTCTCATTTTAGCCCCTAGGGGTACGACGGTTAAATCTCCTTCTCAACACTACCATAATATCCCGATTAAAAAAAAAGAAGTTGTATGGCTTCAGTTACGCTTTAATGCGCATTACAGAGTTTTTTTCTCAAATGTTACTTCAGTCACTTAATATCCCTACAACGTAAACGTATTATTAAAAAAAACCAAAAAAAAACTGAGTAGTATTTAAAAAAAAAAATCGAAATGAAAAAAAAAGAATATTTTCGTTTTTCTTTTTTCTTCTGGAGAAGCCCATTCCTTTCTGCAACGCCATCCACCCGGGGGTAAAAATATAAATAAATGAATACACCGACTCACGCATGCCTCCCAAAACGTTCAATCTTCTAAAAGTTTCTCACAAGATGTTGTTAAACTTTCAAAACAACCCCTGGCGTTGTTTGACTGACTTATACTTCGTTTCAGCTTCCGTCCCGAGCGCAGCCAAAGCTACGTGTGGCCGGAGCCAATAACACGCCGGCAACAGGTCACGCGATCTCGCCTGCACTTTTTTATCACTCCGCTGCGCCGCTGGTCGTCCGCGCCGCCCGCGCTCACCGAGTATTTTGTCTGCTACGGGTGTATCACCGGTATCGTCTGCTACAGGTTTAAAAAGTGCCCTTTCACGTTCTGAAATTTAGTCACAGGGGATGTCAGTACGTAGGCTGGCTGCTGATGTCTGTGTCCGAGCTTTCCACCTGTTCGGCATTTCGGCATAGTTTCGAGATGGAAGTACACATTGCAAGGTGCCCTATGATCCGGCCGTTCATGCTTCCTTGTATTGTCTGGATATACCAGGGCTCGAGGCGCGGTCCTTTCCACCAGCTTCTCGGCGTTCAATGTGATCGGCAGGTAAAGGGGTGCCCTGATTTCGCCACGTATCAGTGAATTGTAGTGGCCCGGACACTTTTCTTGTTTACAACTCATTCGCAGTACGATACGGCCGGAGTCTCCTGCCGAATTTTAAAGTAGACATTCATCTCGACCTCTCGTGCCTAACGCCCAAACGTGCCTTTGCGAAAGGACGCCTTGTAGCGAGTCGGTGAGGAAAGCAGCGAAGCACATGATTCGGCCATTACGGGAACGAAATCACACAGAAAAACCGAGCACTGAAGCCGTGTTGCCAGCGGATGTACGTGTGTTTACCAAACCACATGCATTTACATATAATAATAAAAACATAAACTTCAAATAATTTATTCCTTTAGTTGCAAATCATTCTCAGCAGTACACATCTGGAATATTATTGTGCAATGTTTACGCACAAAACAGTTATTAAAAAAAAAAAAACTTTTGCGGACTACTTTATGGTGCGTAGGAATGCTCTTCTCGAAGTTGCGAACCGTCCCCCAGCCTTTGGCTGCGCTCGGACGGAAGCTGAAACGAAGTATAGTCAGTCCGATACACAACCACATCTCTACCGCGTGCAAGTAGCGCTTTAGCGAATTGCTACTCAACCGTGTCTCACGGTAAAGTAACAACTCACGGTCGTTGCTGCGGCACGGCCGCCATTATCGACGCAGATGTTCGTTTACCCCAAGCCTCCCTCCTGACTTGTGCGAGGGCGGAGCTTAGTCAAACTCGTTTTCAACCTCCTCTACCGCCTTCGCCCCTGCTTTTCCATACGCGGAACACAAAAATGAGCCCAGTTGCGAGGCCTATAAAAGTAATGGCTCAAAGTACACGTGCGTAGATCAAGCGGATATTCGAGGCAGAAAACGGCGCTCTACATGAGCAAACAGGGCTCCGGTTCCTTAACCCCCCCACCCCCTGTTTCTCGTACCGTTTTGTTCCTTGGATAACAGTACGCTTGAAAACACCCAGGACTCTCCGACGCGTTTGCGTGTTTCTTTGTCCTGCTTGCGAGTAGTGGAAAGCCATGGAGCTGCTCGGGTATTATATACTGCCAAACTGGATAATTGTGGTTTTGTCGGCTTTCACCCTGCTGTACATGTAAGTTTTTTTTCGGTGTTGTAAAAGCGCACCATTCTGCGACTACATTTGAGCGTTCTGTCGTCCATTCTCATGACGATGCGTTCCTTCCTTTTGCGCCTTCCCAATGTCTTGGTGGTATTGGTTTTATAAACTAGAAACTAAATTGTCTGCTCACGCGTCAACAGCATCAAATGTTATCAGATGCCACGTCTATGAGATTACATGTTGACTAGCATTGTGCATGAAACAGCTGCTGGCTTTCGGGGGGATCGGTGGCCGAGTGGGCTAGCGCACACCAGGGGCCCTAATCTGGACACTTGGCGAAAAAGTCGGCGAGAAATTTGGCGGCCGTGATTGGCCAAATCCGCACTTGACCTTGGCGCCTGCCAATCACAGGCGCCGGATTTCTCGCCGTCTTTTTCGCCAAGTGTCCAGATTAGGGCCCCAGCTCGGAGCACGTGAGCGAAAGCTCGCGCTGCAGAACCCAGGGATCCTGGGTTCAATCTCTATCCCTGCCCGTTTCGATCTGGATGAGCATCGTACCGGCGTGCGGTCGTGCATCACTACTGCGTGATGCAGGTTAAAGACACCAGGCTATACTTCGTTTCAGCTTCCGTCCGAGCGCAGCCGATGTTATGAGCCGAAGGGCCAATCAAACAGCGCAAAAAGCGCAACGTCATGGCGTGCTCTCTGCGCTTGATAGGACTAGCCGGCGGAGGAGCACGCCCAGAGAGACGGCGAATACCGGCTGGTCCTATCAACTGCAGACAGCGCGCCATGACGTTGTGGGTCTTTCGCTGTTTGATTGGCCCTTCGGCTCATAACATCGGCCGCGCTCGGACCTAAGCTGAAACGAAGTATAGCGGTTATACTGCACTGGCTAAATTGCTCATCTACAGCGAGTGACTCGTCGCAGCTTTGAAATGGCAAACCAACTACATGCTGTATAAATATCCACACAACCCCAATTAGTAGGGAGTTTTAACAGAGTTTTATAAGGGCCGAACCACTACGGGCGCGCGCTTCAGAGCCTGCATCGATGTGGCAGCGCGAGCTCTCGCTGCAAATAGCGTGACCTGAAAACACGATCTACTAAAACTCTCTATTATTTTTGTGTGCTTTCGGTGAACTAGGTCAGTTGCGTCCCTTGGAGTATTCACCAGATGGAGCTGCGTGTCCGTTAACCGTAAAGTTCCTGTATAGGCTCCCTCTGAAGCCAGAGTTGCGCGTTCATCCCCGTAGAGCCGGCGTTCCTGCACGGCACTCGGATTTTGCTCCTCACGTGATCGGATCTTGGCGAATAACGGCGCAGCGGCACGTGAAAAACAAACCCGCAACTCTGACTCCCGTAGGGAGCCTATGCAGGGACTCTAGTTAACCGTCTAGAGTCATTGTCGTCTTCGCCTTTCCACATTCCCTCTCTAGACAGGCGGAAAAGCAAACGATTTGTAAGAAATGATCAGCAGTCATGTTGTCTCAGCCAAGAAATTCGTTACGAAGAACACCTGGGCGCAGCTTTCTTTGCGAATTTTATCCTCAGACGTCTAGCTAGGAGCAACCTCGTGTTCGTATGGATGAATCAGGATCCTTAATAATTGAATCTTAAAAATAGCTCGTTGGTATAACCAAAGTAACTTTTTTAATTCCGCTTGGTGTATCTCAGAGGGCTTAATTAAGGTAATTACAC
Organism: Ixodes persulcatus; assembly: GCA_013358835.2. NCBI lineage: Eukaryota > Metazoa > Arthropoda > Arachnida > Ixodida > Ixodidae > Ixodes > Ixodes persulcatus. Next base: position 123,763 of record JABSTQ010009611.1, read on the forward strand.
ATTCAATAGCAATATACCGGGATGTTTCATCGCCGGTTAAAACACTTAAAACGCACATGAAAAAAAAAAAATTCTTCAGAATAATGTTATCGACCGTGGTGGATGGGAGGTAGAAGGTGGAAAGTGATTGTTATTGAATTGATTAACTGAAATTTATTAATTGGGTCTTCAAGTACTCACATCACCTGACACATTATAATTAGAATTTGTTCACTTTGATTTTTTCTCGACAAATATAACGAACCCCAATGAGCTGATATTTCTAAGAGCGTCTAAGTTTTATGTAGTGAGCTGATATCATTTTGTAGAAACGACAAATTCAAGTTTGTACCACTGTTTACACTAAAAGAGTCAATGCCAACTTTCAGAACGGTATCTTAGAAACATCACAAGGAAGTGTTGACATATGTTTTGCCCTTACATTATTTATTTATTTTTTGCCAGGTATTTGGCTCGAAACAAGAACTACTGGAAAGACCAAAACATTGTACACCGAAAGTTGTCCCTGTCTTTAGTACCATTGCTGAAATTTCTATCCAAGGTATGTATAAGGTTTGCTTTTGTGCACACCGGACACAGTTCTGATTTTGGTTGGCGCACTTACATCTCGCTCTCACTTGATGTGTAGATATTAATACTAAGCACAATGTAGTAATTCTGATTTATCTGCTTGTTTGGTCTGAGCTATGGACAAGGGTCATGAGGTCGCATAGTTGCCAGGAACTGCAGAAACTACGTCGGTACTGTCTTTGCCATCGGGTAACTTCATCAAAAATTAAGGGAAAATGGACATAAGAATAACACCGTCCTGGGAAAGTAATTTGAGACGAAACTTTGATATACACTATAGTACTACAGCGAGGGGCAAATATAAACATCCTCGAAGCGTTTTTCTTATGAATAATTATTTTCTTGAAATTAATAACATTTAAACGACCACCGTCGTGTCATACTGAGGAGTGCCACGATAACAAAGGTCAATTTAGGGCAAACGACTCAACGAATGTTCATCCTGCATTGTTCAATTTACATGAACACGTGACCAGTCTCTTCTTTTTTTGTTTGTAAATAATACTGTTCCTCGTATCCGTTTTACGCTTTCATACATTTTTTTTAAGTAAGCAGCGCTGACGTACTAACGTCGCTAGTAAGTGAGAACTGAATTTGTTGATCGTGCACTGCCCTTTGATATACACACACTAGCATAGGTTCGCGATCGTGCCTACTAAAATTAAGGGTTAATTCGAAAACCGAATATTTGTTCGTACTTCGACGGCATTTTAATGTTTTATTAACATTTAGTAAAACTAAGTGAAGTCCTGCACGGATGGTAAAGTTCAGTCAATACGCCGTTCTAACAATGTCATATATTTTACAGCCACACCACGAGATCGAATTGGAGATGACCCAAAAGTATGGGAAACTGTTTGGGTAAATAAACTTCGAGTGACAAATAGTGCTGATAAGTTCAATGAAACGTCGTACTAAATATTTCTGAAAACTTTCATTCCAGTGCGTTTGAAGGACCACAACCATTGCTCATCGTTGCTGAACCAGATATTGTGAAGCTCGTTCTCGTCAAAGACTTCCCATTGCTTCCAAACAGAAGAGTACGTGTCACATGTTACGCTGCCGTATGTAACGCTGTCGCTTTGTTTCAAAGTGCGTATTAAGGCAGACGCTGTTCACAGCTCCCAAACATTTTTACCAAGCGAATTCACTTGTAAAACTTGAATATTGTTTTGAACGTTATAGTAGGCCCAGTATAGTGTTTACAAAAATCAGCCAGTTACTTTGAAAAGTAAACTTAGTTCATGGATTTAAAGCAGATAATCCTTCGTGGAATTAACAAACAATGCCTACTAGGATAGTCGACGATGTGGGCATACTAGTGTAGGCTTGTATTGTTGACAGCAGTACTAGTGCTTGTATCGTTGACAGAAACAAGAAAACTAAAAAAAAGCTTATCTCCTTTTTTTAAGTAAGCTTGTTACTTTAAAAAGTAAAACAGAACTTCAAGCGAAATCGGGATGAACATAACATATATTCGTGTTCTAGGGTTTTCTTTTGTGTGTGTGTGTGAAAAAGTTTAGAATCATATTGGTTGACGAGCAATTCCTGACTAAACCTTCAGTCGAGCCTGGCTGCTCGAGCGTTTATTTCTGTTTATGCTTCGTTTCATCCTAAGTCAACGCGCGTAGCCATAGGCAACGAGTGCACCAACACATGCACACCGACTTAAAGAACAATGACATTTGGCGCGCACTCCGTGGTTGATTGGGTTATTTGGTGATAACATACGAAAGGAAAGGTGTCGAACTCCTTGACTGCGCGCTGAGGTTGCGAAATACAGTGAAAAATTTGCTCTTACATCCCGTCGTCTAGTTCTTTGTGTGAAAGCAGTGCAAGCAGTACACCAATCGCATGTCTTGCAGCACATCGACACGAATGATCCCCTTCTAGAAAGTCTGATGAGTCAGGCTCCTGCTCAGCAATGGCGAAGAATTCGGCCGGCCGTCAGCCCTGCCTTTCGCAACCGGAAGATTACGGAAGGTGTGTTGCTTACACCACGGTTGCCATTGAGATTATTATTATAGTAGTAATAGTATTGGTAGTAGTAGTGGTCATAGTAGTAGTAGTAGTATACTTCGACTAAGAGTCTAGCATTTCATTAAATATAGCTTTACATGTCCCTATGTGCTTTGTATCGTTAAGATGAATGAGCTGATCCAAGCCTGTGCCAAGGTTTCCTGTGAACATCTGAAAGAAGCAGCTAGAATAGAAGAAGAGCTGGACGCCAAGGAGTGAGTGTCGGTCACACTCATCAATTGAAAACATAAATAACTCAAGAAACTCGACTATTTCTTATGGTTTACTTCTAACAGAGTCCCACGTTTATATTAATATGCTAAACATGTGCCTACCTAGTTTTCGTAATATTTTGTCCTTTATATTGATTTAATAACAATTTTAATAACTATACCAGTTTTAATAACAATAACAATTTTATATTAATTTAATAACACATTTAATATCTGTAATCTTAATTATTGTTATTAATGCTGAAGTCACTCCATTTTTCGCCATCCATACACATACGGATCCCCAGTTGGCGGGTTGGAAATCCCGGCCGGGGTGTTGGTAATCTGACGGAGCCTTATTGCAGGGTAGGCGCCGTGTAACCGAGATCTCAGCTACACTTCAGAAGATTTTGACGAAGTCGGCATTAATCCCTTGTGTTTCATTGTGGCGTGCCCGATGCCCTTCATTGGTTTGGCATTTAAAACCCACAAACGCGACGTGTTTCATTTTACTGAGATCTGTGAATAAACTAATATCTGTGTATAAATAAACTTAAATATATGTAAATTTTTGCAGCAAAGGTGTTATGTGCTAGGATCTGGGGAAAATGCGTCCATGGATGTTAACGAAAAACTCTTCTTTAGACGGCACTCCTTCGTTCCGACTGGTCGTGGCAAGGATAAATAAAAAGAGGGGGCAACCCGGGTCGGTCAGCCTTCCTTGGCATTATTAGATAGTGAGGTCCTGATCCCTTGTTGTCATCTACGGTCACAAACGTATCTCAGCTAGTAAGCGCGCTTTTACTAGGCTGAGGGCAGAACGCGATAATCTAACCTTCTATACTTTCGCTTCCGCGATGCTGATAATGAGACTTGGGCTCAATCGGAAAAAGAACAATTAAACATTGTGTACGTGTCTTCATTGCAATCATATGTAAATCGTATGGTTGTCGTAAAGTTCTAGTATTGAAAACAGCTTCGCTGGTCCTGCAGTTTTACGTGAAGTGAATAGGCTCTATATTTTTTAACATTTGTACGATATTATAGGAATTCTAAATGTGTGCACTTCAATTTAACTGTCCCTCGCAGCTACCTACGCTACGTGGAGAGTCGATAATAATATTTTGCATTTATATTACCATGTTTTGCTAAAATGTAGACCTCTTGACTTTTTGTTTGTTACCTCTGCAGGAATATAAACTTTGCTCATATTAACGTAGACTCAATTTCTTAAAATGTTCTGTTTCAACAATGTTTCACCACCGTTAACTTTGAGACTTGGGTCAATGTGACACATTTCGTTAAATACACACGTCTTTTCTTGTGCTTTTTGTAAACAAAAAATAAACGTATGAGCATAAAATAAAGCGAAAACGAACTGGGGTAAGTTAAAGGTACACTAAAGACGTTTCTGAGATCGTCTATTGTTGGTGATAACTCATTTTACGGGATCTTAGCATCCCAGAAGTCAAAACATTATGCTCGTGCGACATCTATTTCCTTACTAAAATGTGATAGAAGTTCGTGCCACGCCCCTTTCTGAGCGGAAACATCTGGAGCACACAATTCAGCCGAGGCGCCGGCCGCGTGACGACAGGCGCGCGTCAGCCAATCGCAAACCGCCTTTCCGGGAGAGGCGACTTCTGACTGGCTGACGCGAGCCCGTCGTCACGCTGCCGGCGCCTCCGCTCGATTCTGTGCTCCAGATTTTTCCGCTCCGAAAAGGACGTGGCACGAACTTCTATCACATATTTAGCAGGGAAATATACGTCGCACAAACATAATTTTTGAATTTCTAGAATGCTTGGAGCCCGTAAGATAAGTTATCACCAATAACAGACTATCACAGAAACGTCTTTAGTGCACCTTTAAGTAAGATCGAAAAAACGTAGGCACTGGAGAAAAGACGGGGACAAATAAAAAAACGGTGGGAGCAATGGTCCTGATTCTTTAGTTTTCGCACAGCGTTTAATGAGCCGCTCTTATGCCGCAATTTACAATACTATTTAGGATACAAAATATTATGCATACCCTGCACATGAACTGGAGCGGTGTGCCGAAGAAGAGTGACATTTCTTTTCTTATGGTACATTCTAGGTTCTTCCAGCAATTCTTTTTGCGAGTAGTCCATCTGTGGTGAGGCAGAGCGTGTTGATATTAAAAAGAAGTACGAGAAGAACTGATTAGGATGTTTCTGGACGTACCCATTTTGTTTTGTGTGGCTGGGGCTATACGACACGGGGAACTCTTAGATCATCTCGCGATTTCTGCTGCATACTGGAAGGTGCCTCCGTCATTGCTACAAATTTTATCAAAGAGGCGATAGGCTTTTAATGGAAGAGCTTGTTCGTTATTTTTTCCGGCTTTTCTATCTCGTTACATATCATTATTTTCACTCTCTCTTTATTTCTGATGGCACTTTGTCGCTGAACGCTGGGTTTTGTGAGCCACGGTACACAACAAAATACAAACTAGGCTGAGCAAGTTCACAACCATAATGAGAGCCACATCGTGAAGCTACGAGCGGAACATTTCTTTTGCTGTTGTTGAAGGTGAAAAACGCATCTCGTTCCATAGTATTTCCTGCATCATCTACAAATACTGTGCTACCAATACCCTAAAAAATGCACACCTTATGGGGCTTCACCGCCCCCTTCCAATCCTACAGACACTAGAGCGCACAATCCAAACCAGACTCGTACGTGACATGTAATACATACAGCTCGCTTCTTGTATCAAGCTAATTTTTGGTAACGAAGTAATGATTTAGTTACTTACTCGGAGAAAGAACGAGTGATGCATTTTCGTTCCTTTTTAATAGACTAAAAATAAACAGTATTTTCTGGAGGCAAACGTGTTCAACACAAGTTACCTAGCGGGATGTTCACTCCACCTCGCACCTGTGACTGCCACGGCAAAAAGCGCCAGATAGACAATTAAAAAGCGCACAAAGTATTACAGTATAGCCACAGTTACGCTACACATATTTATCAAACTGTATATCGATGAAGAATGCTTTCCTTCCGCCTTCAATAGAAAAACACAACTAGGCTCGTTCGGTTAACCTCATAGAATATCCTCTTTCATTCTTTGTTTCTCTTTCCTGACTAGCAGTCAAAACATTCTACACATGAAACGCAGTAAAAACTCGGTCAGACTCAGAGTGCAGGCAAACTAGCGTAATGTACAGTTTAACCCAGGAACCTTGGAACAGAGGGGAGAATCACTGAACGCAAAGATTTCTATGTGTCATTCTCTCCTCTATTCCCATGCCCCAAAGGTTAAAATGCATATCTTAAGCTAGCTCGTTCCCAAGTATGAACGCCGTAGCCTACATTGCAGACCAGATAAGCGGAATTCAACAGCTACACTGAGAAGCATTTTTCACACACTCGGAATGAAGCTTGAAGAATTCGGGTTCAGCACAATCGTATCATTTCTACTTCATTAAAAATTAAAGAAATAAATGTAGACGGCACCGTGTTCACCGCTTTCGGGCTTCAGTGATACTATTTTCTTGTACCACCTGAGACCGGGTGGAGAACTAGAAGAACCGAAAGTGGAAGGGACAGGAACAGAAAGACAGAACGAGTCGTCTCAAACTCAGCTGAAAGTTTATTTAGTAACACTTCCACAGACTACAAAAGCCTCAAATGTCGCCAACCAATCACCGCATTAAAAGAAACCCCAAACTTCAGGCTCAAAACCCAACAAGTGACATGACCTAATTCCTGGATTTGTCATCATCCAATTACACACAAACACTCTTGCCTTATCTGCCGGGAGTACAAGCTTCTACAGACATAAAGAACCCCAATAAACTTTCAGCTGAGTTTTGGGGTTCTTTGTGTCTGTAAACGCATGGACTGCCAAAAGATAAGCCAAGAGTTTTTGCGTGTACCTGGACAATGAAAAATTCAAGAAATAGGTAATGTCTTTTGTTGGGCTTTGGACCTGCAGTTTAGGTTTTTTGAATGTGTTGATTGGTTGGCGATGTTTGAGGTTTTGGTATATATGGAAATGTTACTAAATAAACTTTCAGCTGAGTTTGAGACGACGCCTTTTATCTTTCTGTTCCTGTGCCTTCCACTTTTGGTTCTTCTAGTTCTCCACCCAGCCTCAGGTGTTTAAAAAAATGGTAAATCTACACCAGCTCGCCTGCACGATCACAGTCCTATGAGTGATACATTCGCGTCGCCTCAGCCGTGCCCTCGAATTTCAATTTTAAGAAAGAACGTTCGATCTAAAAATCTAGCTATACTAAAACACAGAGATCATTACATCAGAAACCAGTTAGTACGTCAAAATGAGTACATATATTTTTTATACATTCTATGTTTTTAGGCACATAGATAACAAATGCTTACAACTGCAGTAACACAACGCACTACAAATGTACAGCCTTGAAAGGCTACTCTGGCGTTTTATTTATGGTCCCTGATTTGCCTGAAAATTTGCTAAACGCATCAGCTATTATCGTTGAAATAGTAACCTAAATATTCCGCCAAAATAACCTGTTTGCGAGAAGTTATATATTTCGCAATTCTGGTCTTCGCCCTGTTTTTTCCCAACTTAATGTTTCTACTGGCCACAATGAAAAAGTGATGCCAACGGCAGGCAGGCGTTCACTCTTTGGACAATAAAGGTTGTTCCCAACTAATTACAAGCCGTTTCATGGTGTCAAACGAATGCTTTAGAAGCTCGCTCTAACACCCGCGCAGCAGTACGAAACTGATGCTCGGCAAAGTTCAGTCTTTAGACTGCCTGCTCGACCTGCAAGCCCATGGCATTCGAAACGGGGGTATATTTGGATGTTTGTTTTCTCCTCATTTTTATTTGTTTCGCGATTTCCAAGTAACTATCTTGAATTTCGCGATACCAAATGCCATAAGGGAAAGGGTAAAGGCCGGAAATTCAGAAATTACAATTTCGGCGGGAAAGGGGTGGGTAGCTAAAAGGAATTAACTTCAGTGGTGTAAATCAACTTACCCCAGGGCTAACACCATAAGTGTGTCACAGTAACACCCTTAGCATGCTGTTGAACGTCCTAAGATAGAATACTGCGATTTTATCAGCATCCGAGGGATAACGTTTTTCGAGCAACAGGTTTACAAGCAAAAAGCACCAGATGTTGTTCCCACACTCACAGAGAGAGCAATGAAAGTAATCATTTACCAATACTTTGTAACGAAATTACATTACAAATTACTTCCCAAAAAATTAATGTGGCAATTACAAAATTACTTGAAAAAATAACAAGTTACAAGTTATCCGTTACTTTTAACGGATTACTTTCCAAGTCTGATAGAAAGATACTCATTTGTATGCGACTGACTTAGCAATTATGAAAGTTTCATGTATGTTGCTTTGTTCTTGTCAATATTTCGCGTAAAACAAAATGTATTCAAGTTCGAGAAATGTATCAACAATTAAAATGCATCGGCAGGTAATTCTTATCCGACATAGTTGCTAAAACGACTTCCGCTAAAGGTGTTTGAAGCGGGCGCCAGTGCAGCGATTGCCCTTCAAAAATGAAGACTCTTTGCTTCGTTTCACCGTATACATAGCACCCTATCCCCACGCTTTATCGCACCCTCAGAATATGAAGGGCACCCTATAACAGCACCCTATTTTAAGTTTATAAATGGTGTATCACTAAAACTAAGGGTACAAAAATGGTGTATACAAGAGTGTAATTTTTCTTAACACACTTTTTTACACCCTTAAAGGTATACTACAACGAAATTTCGACGCTTATTTCTTGGTCTATTTGTGTTCAAGGGAGCATTATCACATCAGACACACCAATCTCTTGTTGAAAAAGACTCGAAGATGAATTTTAGAACAAATTAAACGATTATTAAAGAACACCTGGTGGATGTCGCTAACGCCTCGTTTGTAATGCCCGTCTCAGAACCTTGACAGGTAGTGACGGTAACAGTCTTGCCTCCGGCCACGACGAGCGAAAGGCTGAAGCAGGAACTTTCCTCTCCCCGAGACTCTCTTTTGTGTGTCCCAGAAGTCGCTACTGGCCTTCTACAAGGTTATAGAAGATTAAACCGGCACTCAAAATTCGTACTAAGGCAGCTTTGGGGTTACTTGCGGTGGCCCGATCGCTGGTGTGCTTCTGCTGCTTTCAGAGGATGCTACGAGCCATCGGGGCCTATCCAGGGCCGAGTGAATGTCGCGTGACCATAGAGAGGGAGTAGAGCAACGCACAGAAAGTGTATCACGGGCTACGTCCACAGAGCGGAATTAGCTGGGATAGCTCGGAGCGTCCGCTGCGACCGGACGTAAGGTCTCGAGACAAACTACGTCACGATTGCGGCGGATGTGACGTGCTCTCCTCTGGCTGCTCCGTCGTTTGCCAGAGTGGGCCGTTCATAACAAAAAATACAGCCATCTGGCTCAAAGTACGAACGTGCGATTGTCATTTACGGATGTTGTGGATCATATTCTGCCTATTTGTGAACACGACGGGTATATTTCAAATTTCGTTGAAGTATCCCTTTAAAAAATACTAAAATGAAGTGAAAAAAAAACTTTTTCTCAAGTATTTAGGATGTACCCGCATGTAAAAAAATCCATGAACAAAAAAAAAAAAAGAAGATTCAGTCAGCGATACGCAATTTAGGTAAAGGTCGCGGCCCCCTTTAAGTAATGCCCAGTGCTTTCAGTTTAAGCACTTTCACAGCGCTTACTGGTTGAAGATTGAAGTGTGGAATGTTGGTTTTAAAATTACTTCTCAGCGTCGTAAAACTCCTTTGTTGGGCATATTTTTATGTTTAGACACAAATAATCTAGATAGAGTCACAGCTTTCAGACATATCACAAAACTGTCACATCTGCTTTGATGTCAAACGATTACAACCATGGCTGCCGGCGTTTGCGCCGTGCAGTCGCATTGGGGTCTTGTAAGTCGTTAAATCACTGGAACTAGTTTAATTAGTGGCAAATCTTACCACGACCTATGAAAGGGTATGTGAAAAAGCGCTTTCTCACGAAGTTCTCGGAAATATGTATCGGTCTGATCCCTATATAATTTATTGTTTGCTGGTTACCTCACTATTAAGCGTCCGAATTAAAGGGTATTTTTCAACGCCGTCATCACAGGTGCTTTAGAAATTCAAATCCCTATTCACGAACTCAACTCTCTGACGTCACAAAACTACGGTGGCGCTGCTGTCGACCCTGTGCATGCGCAGATGCTTCGCCTCACGCGATTCTGGTTTGTGCGCACGCGCAATGCCCAAACCCGGTGTGTCTAAGCGCGGGCTTGTTGGTAAACAGTTTTGTTGGTGCATACCGGGCAAGCCTGCAATCTTGACTGAAAAAGAATGCACTTCGCCATTCTTCCATGCGGAGCGCAAGTTTGTCTTCTTTTTAGGGGTTCCGGTGACGTCAGAACGCCGAGCCCTGATTGGTTCTGCATAAAGGATTGTGGGTAGACCTCAAGGCAGCTTGCTTTGAGGTTCGCCCACTATCCTCCAATCAGAGCCAATCGGAGCATCATCAGCTATTGTGTGATGCACGCGCTAACGTCCGGTTGCCGGCGGAGCAGTTAGAACGATCAAAAGTGTCGGTCCAAGAAATATGCTTGCAGGCGTCGTCACTGTTTAACGCGCATTTTCCGAAAACAAATGTGCAGTCGGCTGCACTTTCTATGACCTTATAAGTGATGCGGAATGCAAAACTTTTCCAAGTACGACATCAGCTATTAGACCGCTCGTAACGTTTGCTTGGTTGTGCCCAACATTATGCAGAATACGGAACGTTGCTTTTCATTACTTAATTCACGTGTTTTATACAGACAAAGGAGCTAAATGTCGTGTCATAAAATTTGCAGTTGACTGTAAAATGCGTGTCCTTTGTTCGTTCGCACCGGTCAACAAACATCAACGAGGCAATGTTTGCATTCACAGCTTTTATTTAACATTCGATCGTTTAGTACAGTGGTTCTCAAATGGGGGTCCGCGGACCCTCTGGGGTCCGCGAAGTCATCCTAGGGGTCCGCGAAGCCCTGTCTCCCGGCAATAAACGTTGTATTTTTTATCAGATTGAGTATAAACGTTCCGATTCTCGCGTGAGTTTTCTCATGTATTTGTCAATGAGAGAAGTCAACTACACACTACCCTTTAAATATATCCATTTATTGAATCACTATCATAACTAACCAACAACTTTTCCTTCCCCTCACCACGAACGGGGTCCTCCATCATCTCCGCCGATTCACAAGGGGTCCGCGAAACATCAGGGGTTGAGAACCACTGGTTTAGTAGTTCACCCGGTCGTTATACACGAACCAAAAAGAAAATCTGATCTAAACAACGAGCTCACGAAGTCCGGTTAAAAACAGGGTGGAAGCCAAATGAAAGTGAGGCGTTGCAAGCCACGCGCACGCGCGGTAGTGCAGGCACAAAAAGCATGTAAAACTATTAGTGTTACGTGGCGTACGTACTTACATTTGTTACGTGCGGGCAAGACGGAAGGATATCCAGCTCGCCTCTGTTGTATAGATTCAATATTTTAAGTACGTCACGCGCCAATATGACGTGCGAGCTCAGAACATCGCCGCCGGGCGTGTCACGTCCGAAAGGATCAACTGTCGAGCCAGTCCCACACACACACGCTGAATAAGACATTTCTACAGCCAACTAGGTCTGACACAACTTAGTCACGGCAGCACATGACTTTATCAACTCGTCAACACAACACCGATAACACCATCTGAAACTAAACAGAACAAAACCACAAAACGGCTACCACTGCGATGGCTACATCGCTCACAAGCAGGGATAGAGTAACGCAGGAGAGGAGGACGAACACGGTCAAAATAAAAACCGGAACTTTGGGCCGAGGAGAAGAGGGGCACGCAGGTGGTCCCGTGATCCCTGTTGCTCCGCATGCGCACTCGAAATTTCCCCGCCCCACGTGCAAATTTTATGCGGGACGAATTTTGTATCACTCTTTAAATAAAGTTTTGCTGACTGTTGCCAATCTTAAACATTAAAAAACGCAGTATTAATTTTTTTATTTAGTTGAATAATAAAACAATATCGATAACAAGGATTTCGTACTTTCTAGAAAGAAACAAAAACCATTATTGAATGCTCAAAATTCCAATCTTCTTATTAGCACAGAGTTGTTTCGGTGGCGCCCCCTTAGGGTTTTCTCCGTGACTTCACGACCAGGATTAGCTTCGGAGTGACGTCACGGCGTTGTGATTCTGGCTACTTATCATCACTTTCTACGACTAATTCGATTGTGTCTGTAAAAAGCATGCGACGGAAGCTAGAGGTCATTGCGTGTCCTTACCCTAACACCGACGAAGTTGACAGTCTGAATGCCCGTCGTTTGGCCAGTCGTGGAAAACCGACCACGGGACACTTTTGTCGCGCAAGTTGCAAATATTCTTGACGTTTTTTTTTTCTTGTTTTTAGATAGATTATTTTACGTAAAATACGCATCCTTAGCCACGAGTGCTCCCTCCTAACACAAGCGCAAGTCTAAAACATAAATACGCTATTATTTCAGGTACTTTAATCATTATACTCTGGACGTCATTGCCAAGAGTGCTTTTGGAATGAAGCTTGACTCGCACTCAAACCAGACCAACGAATTCGTCTCAAGAGCTAACCAGTCATTCCAAATAAGCGTTAATATTCCGTTACTTCTAATCGGTGAGTATACAAAGACATTTCACAACTGTGCGGAACTAATTTCCTCGCGTTACTTTTCAGTGTATATTTTCAGAATATTTCCTTTCTTGAAGAAGCTGAACAAAATAAAACTGTTCAGCTCGGAGAGATATTCTTACTTCAAGGATGTGTGTGCAAACATGATGAAATCAAGACGCGAGTCTGGTGTTGTAAGTATGTCTCTATTAGCGGCGAGATGTTTTGGTGGCGCCCTCCTGTGGTTCCCCCTTGTGACGTCATTACCTTGCAAAAAACAAGTTCGATGGTGTTTGTTATTAGCATGGTGGAAGCTTGAAATCATTGCGCTCTCAAAGGAACACTGCCAACACCGTCAAAATTAAAGTTCTTTCATTCCTCTTATTTCCGTCAATGATAAATCCCCTTTCCGACGTCATAGTCAGCGTTCGGCCAATCGTGGAAGGCCGACCACAGCGACGCTTTCGGTCGCGCACGGGGCTAATACACGCAGGGGTTTTACATATTTACACTATACAAAGCGCAAGTTCGTCTGCTTCATTTGCACGGGGTTGTGGTGACGTCAGAACGCCGAGCTCCGGTTGACACTGATTGGCGGATAACGGGCAGACCTCAAGGCAGCTTGCTTTGAGGTCTACCCATTATCGATCGATCGTAGCCAATCAGAGATTGACGTTTTGACGTAACCACAACCCCTGCAAAAGAACCAGACGAGCTTGCGCTCCACACAGTCACTGCCAGCTTCAGAAAAACACATTCTAGAGATCAGAGAGCCTAGACTCTAAAAAGAGCCCGTGCGTCTTCTTTCCCGCAGAACACGCGGACAGCTTATCACAGCTGTTTGCGGAATCAGCTCAGCGAATGACAATTTCCGAAATATATGTTTAGACCAAAAAGCGAAGTCTGCGACAGTATAGCATCAAGCAATGCAAGCGTGACGTTTTGTATTGCTTAATGCTACATCGCAGTCTTCGCTTTTTGGTCTAAACGTATGTTTCGGCTTTGTCATTTGTTGGGCTGATTCCGCAAACAGCAGTGATTAATATTAGCTGTCAGCGTGTTATGGGGGAAAGAAACCGCACGGGCTTTTTTTAGAGTGTAAGTGCTGAATTTTCTCCGTCACTAAACGAGATGACTGTAGGGTGCAGGTTGGACACGACTGCGGCGTCAGCGTTTGGCAGAGACTCGGGTTCTCGCTCATTGGACACGAAGTTGCGGCCGAACACTGATGCAGCTCTCGTGTCCAATCTGCGCACTACGGTCGCCTCTCTGAGTGACGCTGGCAAATTCACCACTTAGGCTTTCTAATCTAGGAGGTGTTCGGATATGCGGGGTGCGGCTAAATATACTAACGCTTGTGCGTCGTGATTTGTTCTTCGATGTTTTTATATGCTAATTCTGCGATGTGATTGGCTGTTGAGCGATAATAAGACGATCGGGACTCGTCACGACCCGCGTTTATTATCAGCTTTGAGTGACTATAGACCGACACGCTGTTTACAAACAAGCCCGCGTTTGCCCACACCAGGTGTGCGCACTGCGCGTGCGCAGAAACCGAATTCGCGTGAAGCGTAGCGTCTGCGCATGCGCAGTGCCGCCGACAGCGCCACCGCAGCTGTGTGACGTCAGGGTCGCGTGTTGGTCTATAGACGTCTACAAGTAAGGCCTGGCTGGGCGCCGCCATCTTGCTGCTGGCGTGGTAGATCGTTTGATTGTCAAGCATGGCTGGGGCCGTGGCTACGCCTCAACAATGCTTGCCTATCAGACGATCTACCCACACCAGCAGCAAGATGGCGCCGCCCAGGGGCCGTACTTGAAAACGTCTATGCCTGCAAATATTCTGATCGCAGAACAGTGACGCCGCCAGGGAGCAAGCTTCCTTGTTTTCCGCCGTCAATCGTATAGACACCTTTCGAAATACTTCCCTCTGTTGGCAGCTGTGGAATCCTTGCACAATGGCGGAATAAACCGCAAGGTCACGGCACACTTTATGCGTTTGGTCTGAGTAGAACAAAACATACCCAAAGAAAAAGGGGTTGAGCGCAGTGACGTTGCACTTTCGACGTTGTTTCATTGGCTCGTCGGCTCCTACCCTTGGCCGAGCTCGAAAACTCGCTATGTTATGAAATGTCTTGCACGTTGTCAGTTGCTGCATCATTGGACAGAAGTTCCGAGCTTCGAATAATCGGCAAGCAGATTTTGAAAGGTGTCTACTGTGAACGCCACGCATATTGTTTACTTCACTTTAACGGGATGTTTCAGGTGGCTTTTTTTTTTTACCGTTTTAGAAGCATCACGATTTTCTTCAGCTTATGATGGATGCCCAAAAGAAGGCGCTTTCGGATGGCAGTGACCCCGGAGATGCTGAAACTGATGTGTACAGTTTGGGCGGGGATGAGGAATCCAACGTAGCAACACAAAGAAAAAGTCTGTATGAACTTAAGTGAGACTGTCCATAAAAACGTCGATTCGTGTGGCACCATACTTTCGCGTGATACTTATATACGTCTAGAATTTGTGCCTTTTTATTAATCAAATTGAAGGTCTTTGCATTTGTCATTGCACCTCATGATTGTCAATGTACTACTTGCAGCTCTCACTGAAATGGAGGCGATGGCACACTGTGTCACATTCTTACTCGCTGGCAAAGAAACAACCTCCTCGGTGATTGCGTACGCAGTCTACCTTCTGGCATTGCATCCGGACGTGCAAAAGAAGCTGAGATGCGAAGTTGATGAGTGCTTCGAACAATACGTGAGGCTCCCGCTACTCTTCTCAAGTTAAACACTGCGCGCAACAAATGATTTGAGGACAGGTTCGGCGAATTGTTGACAGTCGCTGATTTGCCTCGAATTTCCTTTAATACATTAGGAGACAGAACTACTAACCCAAATTAAAAGTCACGATAATGTTTTTTGCGAAGTTATGAGTTTTAGATTTGATGTGAGAGGCTAAGAGGCTCTAATGGCAACACTTAAAACGTGACGTCAGTGGGGAAGCCGAAGAATCCAATCCAATCCAATGTTGTAGAAGGGGGTGATAGGGGCAGTACAGATTGTTTCCAAAGGGTTACAGGGAAGTATGTCGGTGTGAAATGAATACTGGTTAAGCTCACGCCAGTGAAACAAACAAAAAAAACATGCACAAAATATTGTGTTTTTTTTTTTTAGACTGCGTGCTTAACTTGCAGGATATACCACATATGACGTCACCCCAATGACGAGCGAGGGAAAATTGCACTGTTGGTTTTGGAATCACCTTTATTTTCGGTTTTCTGAATATCTATTTTGAAATTATCGATAATACCCTGCCGGAAAGCGTACAAGGTCTGGGTATTCGGAAAATATGCTTAGTCTGGGTAACTCGAAAAACCACCGAAACCCCCTTCAACTTTCTCGGTGAGCGTGCCAGTATTACGTGCATTACTTTGTCTATCGGACTGTATGGCTTTGTTTGGTTTTCAGGGTCCAGAACCAACTCTCGATGTTGTATCGAAACTAGAGTACCTCAACTGCGTCATCTCAGAAAGCATGAGGCTTTATCCACCCGTGAATCGGTATGTTCGCTGCTAGCGCTCTCGTTTTGTTGGTTTGCTTCGCATTTCTTTTATATATTTTCATATGAAAATCTGTTTACATATTCAGTCTGGAAAGATCGCCTGTTGAAGATTACGTCATGACGGACACGGGAATCAAATTGCCGAAAAACCATGTGATCGTCATTCCCGTTTATGCTATGCACCACGACCCCAGCAACTTCGAAGATCCCTACAAGTTCGATCCAGGAAGGTATCCAACTACCTGCTCCCGTTTCTCATTGGACACCATATGTTCAGCCAATCGGATAGACAGGGAAAGGATATCAAGTATTCATCATTGAGCGGTATAAAGGCCCAGGGTTATGGCGCATATATGGTATAACGAGTATTTTTTCAGTGTGTACTTATATACAGGACGCTTCTTTCTAAGGAAGATAGGATAAGGAAAGCACCCTAAAACCTAAGAAATTATTCAGTCGGGATAACGCTACCGTCCGGGGCGGACTTCACATAGGGTGTAAAGTCGATTAGCAAACTAATTACCTCAAACCTACTATTGAACTCTTTAAAACAAAATCTTAGTTGGCACATTAAAGCTAGAGGTATGTTGCCTGTCATCAATATATGGCATAGCAGTTGAACAGTAGATGATATACGAGCAAAACGTGAGCAACCGTTAATCATGGATTTGGACTACTGCCTCACCACATAATTTTCGCTTCGAGTTGCAACCGCACTTGTAAATGTTGGTAAATACGCCAAGAAACACAGGGACAGAGAAAGAAGCAAACAGCACGAGGCGTAACTTGCAACTGAATTTCACTGAAGGAAACATATAAAAAGAAAATAACCGCACATGCGCAAAGATGATGGACTTTCATTGGCCGCCTGGAAAGCCTGCCGTCTCTGTTGAGTGAGCGTAGCTGGACCGATAAAAGCCTGCTCCTTGTCGGATAGGGCAACAGAAGGAGCACTGATACACATATTTGTGCCATGGACCCTTATCTTTCGTCCAGTAAAATTCAGTTGCAAGTTACGCCTCGTCCTGTGTGCCTCTTGCTTTGTCCCCGTGTTCTCTCTTTTTTTTGCGTATTTACCACCATGCGGAAGTACCAACTAGCCCAACTCGCCGTGTTAATACGCACTTCAACCAAGTGCACTTCAGCTCACCGAATGTAACTTCAAGTGTCTTGGTGCCACATGGTATAAATTAGTGACACTCGGAAATGATGACAGTAACGATAGGTAAACTACTATTAGACACCTAGAATGTTAAAGTAAAGGCATAAATGTATCAGAAATATTTAGTATTTCTAATAAAGGCAGGTTTAAAGAAAGGGTTGCGGTAATTGACAATACATACGCCAATTGAATTATTCTGGTACATCGTTATAAGCCAAGATAGAGAAAAATATGATAAGGAAAAAGCCAATTTACTTAAAGTCGAGTGTGTTCTTCAGGAAGAAGCCGTGTGGCACACTGCACAAATGACACTAAAGGCGAAGTGCACTCTGTTGAAGAGCACTAAATTAACCCGTCTGACCGGTGTGTAAGTGTTCTTGCGGCTGTGTCACACTCTTTTATATAGACCGGCACGCGGCCCTGACGTCACGCAGCTGCGGTGGCGCTGTTGACGGCACTGCGCAGGCGCAGACGCTCACTTCGCGCGCATTCGGTTTCTGCGCACGCGCAGTGCCCACATCATGGTGTGGGCAAAGAGGGCTTGTTTGCAAACAGCGTGTCAGTCTATACGTACACGACAACACCCACCACACCGTTCGGTACGTATACATATTCCCCGGGTGCAACCAATACCATTCCGTTGAAGTCTAGGACACGTCTATCTATATGCACAAAGGTGTAAATACAAGCATGATGACGCATGTAAGCAAGACATGCGTCCCTTGATGCCGAAGCGTACAGCCCAAAGGAAAGTATCGCACACAATGCAAACACGTGTTGCATACATAGGCGTGCCTCGCAAAGACGATTATTTCAGCATATACAAAACAAAAGAAAACAAGCTATAGTCGGGGCACATTGCACGCGACGTGACTTGCCATGCTCAATACTGCATTTCCCGCAGCGTATCACTAATTGTGCCCTGTGTTACGCGCCCACTAGTTACGAGGAAAACAATACGAACAATTAATTTCCCCAATTTTTAATAGGACCGCTGACTTATACGCGTATTGCAGTTGTTTAGGTACTTCCTATACCTCCAAATAAAATCACACCTCACGTAAGCAGCCGCCTCATAAATAGAACAGAGCTTCATGAGAATTCGGATCGTGACATCGCTAGCGTACTTTTGAACCGAGCATCTTCTCCGTCCATAGCGGGGGGGGGGGGGGGGGGGGGGGGGGGGGGGCACCTCAAGGGCGCATCGATTCTGCGCCAACACACGATGTTTTTCTTTCTATGTTGTGTTTGGTTAAAGAATTTTGATGTGTTCAAAATACACCCAAAATTTCACTTTCCCTTTGAAAGATATGCACTAGATTTCTGCGAAATAAGAGAGACGACGCTGTAATAGAGAGATTGTCAGAGTCTCATTTATTGTATCTTGGTAAACTTAAGAGGACAGTAACAAAATAATTGCGCAGTGCACAGTATTCCACGGTGTTCTTTTCGATTTTGTTCAATATTGATAAATCTGAAGGGCCTGGTCCCATATAGTACAAGCACTGTGTTTCAGTGGCGTATCAACTTGCTTTTGAGTGGAGGGGCAAACCAAACCCCTCCTCCCCTCCCTCCCCCCCCCCCCCCCCCCCCTAGGCTGGGGTGTGGTGCCCTTGGTATCCCTTGGGCGCCGCCGGCCAGTGTTTGCCCGGCCCAGTGGCGGCTGTTTCAGGGAGGGGGGGGGGGGGGGCCAAATCATATGCCTCGCCCCCCCCCCCTGTGAGAACTGGGGGGAAGGGGGGCAAGTGCCCCCCTTGTCCCAGGAACTTTGACTGTATATTCTTGTCTAAATAAATAGTTTACAATGGTCTATGCTTAGGCTAATACAATCAAGGTGAATTAAAGCAAGAAAGAAAGAGAGAGATAAAGTGAAGGATTGCCTCAAGCCGCAAAACAGCTTCCACTTCCCAAAATCTTGAAGATGTTTCTTCTTATCTCAGTAATATTTGAATACATGACGGAGGGTGTAGCCGATTCATTATTCTTTTTCCCGCTTTGACAAAATTGCCTGTTACTACTGCTGTCTTTGTTCTTCTCTTTTTGTTTGCAGCAATACTTGTTAGCGTTTTGTTCGGGTGAAATCTCCTGTTCTTCGTGCGTAAAAACCGACGCCACCGCGGGAAAAGAGTCACAGCGTTGCCGCCCGCGTGGGGCCTGTCACTTAACTCCCCCTTTCTCTCGCCGCTCCCCCCCCCCCCCTTTGTTTTACCGTTATTCTATATGAGAGCTCCCAACATGATCAGTGGTCCCGACGAAATGTTTAACTGTGTCTTTTTCTTTTTTTCCTTGAAACTTGACTTCAGGTTTAGCGTAGAAAACCGAGGATGTATTCGACCGTACTCATACCTCCCTTTTGGAGCCGGTCCCAGGAACTGTGTCGGCATGAGGTTCGCCCTGCAGACGATCAAGATTTGTCTCTTACACGCCATCCACAGCGTGCAGTTCGTTCGCACCCCCAGAACCAAAGTAAGCCGCCTGAAATGTAGTTTGTGTTATTGCAGTCTCTTGACAGGTTGCGAAATCGAGACCACAGTCTGTTGCAGGTTTCGAGTAGAAAAACAAGCTCCGCCCTCAAAGACCTCCTCTTTTTTATCCCCTTTTGTAGAAGGAACGCTGAAGAGAAGGCGGGTGGAGAGGAGGAAACCGCCAATCATGGCGAGCGGAGAGCTTTGTTAGAGGGTCGTGTCCTGCTATTCTAAATCTGCCCCATGCATCAAAAGTAAATAATTTCAAGCTATAGCAACGAATTATCCTCGGGTGAAAACGTACTCTAGACTCTAGATTAAATGTCTATGTAGACCTGTGGTTACCATTATAGTATAGCGGGGTTCCGTAGTTTCGGATAAACCAGGAAAATCCCGAAAAACGTACCCGCCGGTGAACGTTTTGTAAATTCAACGATATCACACACAGACACATATATACACGCACGCACACGCATGCAAACACACACACGCGCGCACACGCACGCATGCACGAGCGAAAACTCACACCACAAAAAAGCATGAGAAACTTCCCTTACAAAAAATTGTTACGCTTTTCTCTTGAAATATTCTTGAAAAAAGTCAATTGAGGATCTAGAATGTCAACAGCTTTTCTCTTTACTTTCTTTTGAATATTGGCCCACTTTTCTAGTGAAAGTCAACAGGCTTCCCGTGATGCTTTTCTGTTGAAAAGCTGTTGAAAAAAGTCATCAGAGGATATAAAATGTCAACAGCTTTTCATCTGACTTTCTCTAGCTTTTCTGTTGACATTCTTTTGAATATTGGCCCGCTTTGTAATAAGAAAGTCAACAGACTTTCTGTCGCCTCCAAGATGCTTTTTCTGCAGCTTTTCAACTGAAAAGCTACAGAAGATTAAAAAGAAAAAAATTCTTTACAGGTTAGCTATTCATTCAACAATGTTTGGAAGCTTACTATGGCTTTCCACTCCTCCAAATTAGCTGCAGCGAAATAAAGTAAAGAAAAAACGCGATTTTTTATTTTTTTTTTATTTTGTTAGTACAGTCATGTCTCGTTAATATGGACCCCGTTAACACGATCTCTGGGGGGAACGGAGGCGTCCATATTAACGAGACATCACTGTAAATGGTGTCCCTGTGGTATTTAAAGGCACTACTACGTACATCCCACAACTATACATTAGAAACGAACACAAACACAAACACCGTGAAGCACTGAACACCTGAATTGTTTTTTTATTTGCACTGAACACCTGAATCACAGTCCCATTGACTGCCCCAGAGCCTTTAATAGCCTACATATTGAAGGTAATCATTTGGCCGGTGACCACGTCAGCACTTATTAAGGTTCCAAGTATTTGAACCTCTCCTTGGGAGTCTATCAAAGGGAAAACAGTCTTGCGAAGTTCGTGGATGATATCTCTTGCTAAAAAGCGTTGTTAGTGATGTCTCGTTAATACGAACGCCTCCGTTCCCCCCAGAAATCGTCCATAATATGAGTTGTCCATATTAACGAGACAAGAATGCATGTATTTTTCCGGTTTGTCCCCAAAAATGGTGTCCATATAGCGGGGTATCCATGTTAACGGGGTCCATATTAACGAGACATGACTGTACTACTAATATTAATTCGGCGCAGTCGCTAAAACAACATCCGCAAAAACGGCTCCTATAAGAAATATTATCGCTTCTCTGCACAGCACCACTCAGGACGAAGCGAGTCAAGGCAGTTTCTCCACTTTCAAATAGATATTTTGCTTTTCTTTGCTAGTTGACTATTCCATATGGTCATTATAAGTCACTATAGTCACTTACACAGTCCGAACGGCAGGGCATGCCTTTCGAACGCCTGGCCTCCAGCTCGCGCCCCATGCCTTCCGTCGTGTTTTGAGTGCACGCGCGCGCTCGAGGTGCACGAACGCCGAAGGGTTGTCAAGGGTAGTAGGCTTGCGCTGGAGGCGGGACAACTGAAGCTGCTTCCCGTTCTCACCTTGTCAGAGACTATTGAAAAACTTAGCGACTTTTGACATCTAGTCGAGGTGTACAATGTTCAATAAAAAGTCAACAGAAAGTCTGTAGCTTTTCAATTGACAATGGCTACAGAGAGTCAACAGAAAATTTTCAACACGAAGTAAGCATAAAGTCTGTAGTCATTCTGATGACACTGTCAACAGAAAGTCAGCAGAAAAAAAATCAACATAAAGTTAATGAAAAGTTAACAGCTTTTCTTTTGACTCAGGCTGAAGAAAATCATCAGAAAAGTTTCAACACAAAGTCAACAAACTTTCTGTTCACCATGTCAACAGAAATTCAGCAGAAAAAAATCAACATACAGTTAAAAGAAAGTCAACAGCTTTTCTTTGGACTCAGGCTGAAGGAAATCATCAGAAAAGTTTCAACACAAAGTCAACAAACTTTCTGTTCACCATGTCAACAGAAAGTCAGCAGAAAAAAAATCAACATACAGTTAAAAGGAAGTCAACAGCTTTTCTTTGGGCTCAGGCTGAAGGAAATCATCAGAAAAGTTTCAACACAAAGTCAACAAACTTTCTGTTGACCATGTCAACAGAACGTCTGATGAAAAAAATCAACATAAAGTTGATAGAAAGTCAACAAGAAAGGTAAGACGTGGCGTGT
Organism: Ixodes persulcatus; assembly: GCA_013358835.2. Taxonomy (NCBI): domain Eukaryota; kingdom Metazoa; phylum Arthropoda; class Arachnida; order Ixodida; family Ixodidae; genus Ixodes; species Ixodes persulcatus. The sequence continues at coordinate 146,056 of JABSTQ010009611.1, forward strand.
CCTGAGCGTCGGCTCCGCAGCCAATGAGGCTGCTGCATCAGCCGATAAGAATGCCGAAGAGGGGACTGCGAAGCAAGAAGAGTGATCATAATAGGCCGCTCTCTTGGCGAATTCCAGAGCATGGTGTCTCGTCGTTCATTTAATCTGATTCATTCTCTGTCGGCCCGCTAGATGTGTCTATCATTTGGAGTAAGGAACTCGACGAATCTTGGGGATCCTATACCTTAAATTCCCCCGAAATTAAGGCTCCAATCCACGCTGTCAATGTGGTTGGACAGCCAGGCTGTGGTATCACCTGCAACGATTGCCCACTGCACTATAGACCCTTCTTATGGCAAACGCCACAAGGTGGTGCTCCAGTCTTTGACGTCCCAGGGAACTTCCGGTTTATAAAAAAAAATGAAAGACGTTTAGAAACCCCTGTAACGCCGAATTAGAGCGCAGCTGTTGAGGGGGAGGAGGGAAAGTTACGGAGAGGAGGCTATGCCACTCCTCCTCTCCTGCTGGCCTCCCATTTAGGGGAAAATTTTCCGCTAAATTTGGCTGAGAGTTTATTCCGTTATATTTAGCGGGGAAAACTTTTTCGCTAAATTTAGCGGGGAAAGTTTCCCGCTAAATTTAGCGGAAACTTTTCCCCGCCATAATTACCGGAAAAAATTTCCCCGCTAAATTTAGAGCAAAAAAATTTCCCGCTAAGTTTAGCGGGAAAATATTTCAGCTGAAGTTAGCAGGAACTTTTTCCGCTAAATTTAGCGGGGAAAAGTTTCCGATAAATTGATTGGGGAATTTTTTCCGCTAAATTTAGTGGGTAAATTTACCCATAATGCACCACGCGGTTACGCTGACGGCGACGGCGACGCCGCTCACGCCGGAAACGGGCGCCTAAGAGCTGCGCTCTAAAAATAACTAAAAAAGAACACTTTCACACCGCAGCTTGAAATGTAGATAAAACGTTTAACCAGCACTTCTCCAGGTGAAGACCAAAATGACGAAGGAGGGCGAGATCTGTTAAGATGTTTCGAGTAGTTCTTGTAAACCAACTTGCCTTCTCCAAGATGTCATATTGTACAGCGGAAGGCCCTCGTTAAATCTCCAACTTTGCTGTCCGTGTAACATTTATTCTTTCTGGCACTGGTGACATAAGCAAGCTCAACAGGCTTGCAAAGACAGTGCGACCGGAAGTCGTTTGCGTCGCAAGCGCCAGTTCATATCTGTAAACAGCAAACGGGTCTGTGCCAAGTGATTGACGAAAGAAACGTAAATGCACTGTACACAAACCTTTTGTATATGAAAGACTTCGTACGCTGCCGTTGCCGCGGCAGCTTATGCAACCGCAATATTTACCGAAAACGCACGCGGGGAGCGCTACGTGTTTATCATCTATCACGTGGTTTTGATACTTATGTTTGTATTTTTCTTATTGAAACAGGTGTCAAAACCACATGATTAGCCGCGCGCGTGGGTGTTCTGTCACCTATTTCATATGTCGACTACTGTTCTCTCGACGCACACGAAAAAAACCCGACCAAGAAGTCCCATAGAGCTTCGCTGTAATATTTTATGTTACTGATTTTTTGTTCCAGGTTCCGATTGAATTCTCGAGAAAGTTTGGTCTGCTTTCGGCCAAGGAAATCGTCGTCGGCGTAAAACCGCGCTGATATTCTTGGAGCGTTTTGATTGTTACCATCCGAAACTTGCAGAATTGCTTATACGTAGTTGATTTAAACACAAGTTCTGCGAGTTTGCGAGCGTTCTTTTGTGAAGTGTAATAAATCCCATATATAAGCGGATCATCGGAGACCAGCCCAACCAACCGTGTAGAGATGTGCCTTTTGGGAGTGCGAAATAAAGGTTATATAAAACTAAATTGTTCTTTTATTTTCCCTCACGGCCGCACTCACCTTCAAGCCCTCACTCACAAACTCATAAACTTATGAACTCACCGAACCCATTAACTCACAAACACACGCCCCTCATCGAACTCGAACTCACGCCCCTAATCGAACTCATGAACTCACTGACTCACAACCTCACCAACTCAGTAGTTCTCGACCTCACCATTGTCGTGGCGCTAGCGCTTGTGTTGCGCGCGAGTTGTGCGCTACCCCACCATGGTAGCTGCCGTCTTCGGTGATCCGGCGTCAGCCGTCACGTCGCCGAGGGAAGAAATATTTTGTATTTTTGTTTCTTTTGCTTTGACTCCTTCGGCACGCCGGCCGAGCGCTTCGGAAATGCGCGCTTTGTTGGGATACAAGGGTGTGCACGGTGTGCACTGTTCGTTTCGAGTACTCGCGACAACTTCATGCAAGTAAGGAGTGAGCGTGTGCGTCGTTGTTTATTAAGATGGGAAATATTGTTATTCAAACATGCACCACCGTAGGTGAGTGTTTTGTTTCTGCATAAAATAATGCGAACTTCTTAATGGTAAGACGGTTTGCTCGGCAATTCGTGGTCGAGTAGGACTCTTTCATAATCATCTGTATTAATATATATTGTCGCTTGCACAAATTATTTCACCTAAACTAACTGCCTGGTAGATTTTTTTTCTCAAAGAAGGAACGATTGAAGAACTTTGTGCGCGCCATATTATTGCATAACAATGTTTTTTTTTATCTAGTCTTCTATTTCTTGTTTTACCTCACATACCATTTAAGCCTCGAAATTACATTCCAATCTACCGAATATGCATCGTAAAATGTTATACTTTATGGATCTTCACATAAAATTGTTATCGCTATCAGATGCCTCGGGATTTTGGGTGCTCAGACAATGTGTGCTTGTGTTCCAACTTATGAATAAGTTGAATACAAATATTTACAAAGTACATGTACAAAGTAGTGCTTTTTATTAAAATCATAATATTTTGTTGGATGTTAATTATTAATTTGTGTTCACTTATTTGTATGAAAAAACTACGACCTAGTGGTGTAAGCGCAAGTCCTTTTACCTACAATATTTAAATTACTTCCATTCTAACGACTAGTAGCACAATTCCGATATTCACGCGATATTGTAAGGGGGTGGGGGGGGGGGGGGGCTAAAAAGCATCTTAATTAAATGGTATACAATTCCTCGAAATGTTTTTTATTAGATATACAATATTGGGGCGCTTAATTTTTTCGGGCGGGGAAGGTTGCTTCCGTGCACGAACGCGGATGCACGAATATAGAATTTTAATGCGTAAGCATTAGGAGGATATCGCAGCTCCCGAGCCCTATGCTATTCCAATGGCAACTTTTTAGTCTTTTTGCTCAGCAACCACCGAACATATTAACTTGGGAATGGTTTTGTTAGAAAGATAATAACCAACCAAGTAATATTGTTGTCTACATACCCCTATCTTAAAGTTTACATTTTTTTATGGGAACTTAAAGCTGCTAGAAAAAGTTTTTTTTTTTTCGTTCCGTTCTTCATGAACATTTAAAAATAAACCAAGGCCTAAATACTAAATCAAGCGCAACGGTATTCAAGACCAGGACTTTTTGAATATATCTCTAACAAGATTTTTTTCCAGAAATTCTCATTGTGATAAATTTTAACCAAGTTTGTAGCCCATCAAAATGTGACAAATCAAGCTGTCAGCTGGCGCTATCTATGAGTGTGTCGGCAATACTTCCTCTCGAAATTGAGCAATGTGTTATTGCTCCCAGGACTACTTGCGTCTTCAAGGTCAGTCGGTTCGCGGTCGAAATTTCGAAAAGAAAAAACTTCCCGTAAAGCAAAAAAAAAAAAGGGGGGGTACTTTTTTTTCTAACAAGTATTTTTTTTTTTTTTTTTGAGCGGGTGTGATTAGTTGTCAAACGCCCGAGCGCGTCGTTTGCGAGGATGTTCCGATCTTTTTGATGGTGTATTGGGGTCGCACAAATGCGAATGAAAGATTTTTTTCCCTTCTTTGTTCGGTTGCGAATATATTTGGCGGTGAGCACGTGTGGGGGTATACTCATAAGTCGTCAATCGCCCCAGCGTGTCGTTGGGAAGATGTTCCGTTTTTTGTTGGTGCTTTGGGTCACGAAGAGGGGGTGAAAGATTTCACGCTTCAAGCGGTCCTTGCGTGAGGGCTGAAGTTAGCAGCCCCAGGCAGACAAAAGCTACCGAAGCGTCAAATGGTCGGTACAATCTTACCACTTCTTTCTGTTCGAAGTAGGAGAGGTGATTTGATCTGGCGATTTCAAATATTCCCCAGTGATGCATTTAAAACGTTTACTTTTTTTTTAAATGCTGAAGAAACATACGTTAGTTTGTCGATTTTCTTTTAATTTCAATATTCGCTTTGCATATAAAGTTTTGGAGGCTGATTTCTACAGTAGTAAAACAAACATTTCGAAGATTTATTCAGTGAAGCTAGAAATAGAAAAAGCTTTTTAGTAGTATGCGTCAGACCTTGCTATTTGGAAGTTGTGAAAGTCTCGCGCTGACGACTTTTTGTTCGACCCCAATATACACACTCTTAATTCAGTACTTTCTAAAATAAAGGCGAATGTTTTTGACAAGAGGCCGCACACCTTTTATTGTGGTGTTCGTCGTTGGCACTGTCTTGGCTGCGGTGAACCCTTGGTTGACTGTTACAGTTGGGCGGCGGTGAAAATCTCACCAGAAAACGGACGGCGGAGAAAACCTCTCCAGAGAGAAGCTCATCACCGGTGAAATGTTCCCCGTAAAACCGACAAATGCGGAGGAAAGCTCATTTACAACATATTTTATTCAATATTTAAAATTTAATTTTCTCGGCATTGTTGGCACTGCGGTGTTTATATCGAAAACTCACGTCCGCACTTTGCTTACCCCTGATGCTGCGCTTTTTGCCGGTTCGTATATTTGTAAAATTAAGTGTTCTCGTTGAGCCCCGGAAAAATAGCTTACTTTCTAAGAAAAAGGGAAAGAGGCAGACGAATCCACAGTTTTGCAGAATGCAAACGCCAAAAAAAAAAGTGGGGGACTCGTTTTTTGATTTGTTGTTGTTAGCTTTTACATGGAGACAGGACATTGCCTCGAAGCTGAGTCCTGCGAACAGCAACAATGTGATCTCGGTCTCTGCACCCGACGACTACAGACCTCCCTAAAAGTATCAAGTCCGTCGTAGGCCACATCACTGAAAGAGCATATTGGTAACTACAAAGCAAAATAAAAACGGAACATAATGTCTTCATCCTTTAGATGCAAAGAAAAAACACTATTTACAAAAGCGATTAACTATCAGGCCAGAAACCATATTGTTCGATAAAACGGTGTTCTACGAAACGGCTTCGATGAAATTGGGTTCAATTAAATAGCGTTTAATTAAATTACTTTGGTAGAACGGAGTTCGATAAAATATCGAGAGCTGCGAAGAAATGATGATAGATCGGTTCGCAGAGGTGAACTTTTTTTACGCATCCGCCTGTTTTCCGGTGAGCTTTTCTCCGCCGAAAAACAGCGCACCCCCAAGAAGTTCACAGGAGAAAAGCTCATCAAAAGAAAAGGTTCAACGCAAAACTGACAGATGCGGAGATAAACCCACCCAAGAATTATACGAACGACCTTTTAAATTTAGTATTTGCTGCTCTATTCTGGGGGTCCTGTGGGGGACACAAACTGAGATATAGAAAATTTGTATATTACCGACACCATTAGGGATGAAGATGCAGAAGTCAACCGTTCTGCAGGATGGGAACAATTAACTAAGTGATAGACACATCTTTTTTCTATAAAGGCATTGCATCAGTGTTGAGTTCTATGAACAGTAACCAAGTGACCTCGTTACTGCACGTGACGATCACAGACGGGTGTTGGCCCGTTCGTAACATGCCCGGATTCGTCATAGGCCAACTGGTAATAGGGCAATTGGTCACATAGGATAATTCGTCATAGGGGAACTCGTTACAGGAGAATTCGTCATATGAAACTTTAAAAAGGCACGGAAACGAAAGTTCGAAGTTTGTTTATTTGTTGAAATGCTGACTATAATGCAAGACCTTCGGCATACAGTGAGTAGCGAAACCGACTACGCTCATATTCACTTACACCGGGCTGGCGCCCATCGTTGCTGACGTATAACAGGTGCTGCCGCAGTTGGATGCAATGAAAGTCATTACCTAATTATTAAGTGAATACCAAATGCGTCATAATTACACTTGAAAACAAAAGGTTTATTAGTCGAGTAATTAGCATTTTAAAACGCAATATTTCGGGCTGCTGCCCTCAACGTTTCTAGACGGTTGCGACTGTCGTAGCGGCTGACGACAACCTGAAGGCGCTTGTTGCAGTCGGCGTGCTTCTTCGACACCCTTGAAGACGTAGTGCCGCCCTCTGCTTGAGCGAGTTCCATTTTCGTCAAGGACTGCTCCCTCTTGACACATCCCAAGAAGGCCCAGATGTTGGGCGAGCTACAGCCCACATTGCTCTTAAAGAAAGAAAAAGAAAAACACGCGTAAAGTGTTATTACTGTATAGCTTCACTGAGTACGCGCCTAACCGCAGAAAGCACGAACACAGCTTTACTATGAAGCATATATTTACATAGAACAACGTATGGGTGACGGAAGAGATAAAACGCGGGCATGCATGCCGTCATCATATTTTGGAGAAATCCCGGAACCGTCTTGATTAATCTCTTTCTCTCTCTCTCTCTCTCGCCGTTCTTGAGCAGTGGTGATGATAAGGAATTTGAATTTTTTTGTAATTTCGTGACAATATATCTTAAGTTTGCGCCCCCAACCAGTACTTAGAAAAGTTTAGTTATTTTACGTCGAAACACCAACTGCACCGCCCATCCAGCGAAATAATGTAATTCGCGTTTGTTGCTACAAACAAGTTCGGAGATATTAGATTGATACCTGGAGTCCTCGGTGCCAAGCCTCGATGATGTTATTTGTTCTTGGCATTTCCGCCAATGTTGATTCCCTCACTGACCAAACTGTCGGAAGTAAGATGACTGTAGACATGCCGTTCCAACGGGGCCTGCCGATGTAGACATCCTCAAAGACGTCCGCCACGGATGCAGCCTCCGAATGGAAAACCTCGACCAAATCCTGGAATGCCTCTGGGATGTCGGCAATTCGCAAGAAGGCCAATGCAGGCAGCATTCTCATCTGAAAGTGCACAGGAAGTAAAATAATTTTTTTGGCTGAAACGCAGTCTATAGAAAAAAAAAAACAAGAAGAGAAAAAAAAAAACGAAATAATTCTGCATACCTTAACAGCAAACTCTTCATCCGCATTGTATCGACTCTGAAGATTGCTAGAGCACACCTTACTGTAACCGAGTGGATAAATGGAGGAAGCATCCCTGTATCCTTGCGCTGGGGGCCACGGATTTTATGGCGTTGATGGCAGCGATCTCGAAGTCAGTGTAAACCACCTCAACCCTGTGGGTCCCAACGCAGCTCAGCAGCCCATCGAAGAAACCTGAACAAGAAATAATAATAACCATTCCCTGTAGTCCTAATTACAAATAAAACAAACAATTATGTGGACAGAATCGCAATAATGGGCACACCGAGGGATCCGTTTTTGTAACCTTTAGTGCTTACCTTCTGTAGGTGGTTTCTGATTTGTTGGGCAGCGAGCCGTAAACCATGGGCACTACTACACCGTTGACGACTGCATGCACAGTGTAAAGCTGGTAGAACTGCTCAGGGGTGACTTTGAAGGTTCGGTCTGCGAACCAGGTGGTTGCCCCGGCCAAATAGCTCAGGTTGCGCTCAGTTGCAAAGATCAGAAGTCTCTCGCTGTCGCCGTCGCCACTGTCGGGCAGGAGAAACGAATCTCCTTTGGCTGTGACCTGCATGAAGTTGGAACAGTTACTACGAAATCAAATACAAAACGCAGCTGCCAAAGCACTTTACCTTAAACTCTGTGGGCATTCGAATGTCCTGCAGGATGGTAAAACTGTACACAAAACTGTTTTCGAATCGTGCGCAGTAGTGTGGATGCAGCAGGAATGTGCGAGGCAGTGTCGTCCGTTACGGAAGAGACTGCATCCAAACGTATCTGGTGTGGTGCTAGGCGGCCTTCCACTGCAATAAATAAGGACATATAAAAATTGGTTCTCGTTTTTCAAAACTAGGAATATAAAAATTGGTTCTCGTTTTGCAAAACTAGGAATATAAAAACAACTTTTCGCAACTCACCTGCTCTTAGCTTTATCTCATGACGTACTCTGAGAACACTTAGCTCGTTTGTGTCACCGACGTGCGTGTGGTCGCTTTAGTAGGATATAGTATACGAGTTATGACTAGATCAATTACAACTTGAGTTTTACAAAGTCTTCTTTGCTGGCAGGCCCAGTAGAGCGTCGATTCGTTAGAGTTAATGCGAGTGTAACAATGTCCGTCGTGGAGGAGCATAGCGCTACCTCTCTTTGTTGTGATTAACTCCATTTCAAAAGCGAGAGTAAGATCCCATTCAAAAATGACGTTTCTTTTACTCCCTGGGAGATCCGTTATCCGAAAAAAGAAAAGCAGCTACAAAATTCCTGAATCTGGGCGAATCGGGTGACACGCGTACAACAACAAAGCAAACAGCGGCGACCTGGCGATACTTTTAGACAAACCTTTTTTGTTCGTTTTTTTTTTTCTTTATATATATGGCTTAGGTTCTTTGCGAGGTTTCTTCGTTTCCTACTACTTCTAGTTTCGTTCCGAATGCTGGATTTCGGATCGAAACCGGGAACTGCAGCACTTGTTACAGAATCTTCGCCCGCGATCAACCTTGGTGACCTTGTACGGGTTTGGCACGGTCAACCACATTTTTCAAGAAACCCAACTTTAACAAACCATATGACAAATTTTCATTTACTGTGAACAGGTGGCCCGAGTTACGAATTATCCTATGGCGAGTGCTCCGCTGTGACGAATGGGCCTATTACCAGTTGCCCTATCACGAATCGGCATGTGACGAACGGGCCGTATCCCATCACAGACAGCCCCAAATTGTGCCAGGACCGTATAGCCTTGGGCAACACCAACATTAGAGGTCACAAACTGTTACAAGTCAACTACAACAAAACAAATACGGAAAAAATATTGCGATTTTTTTAGATACCAAAAGAATGCCATTTCCGAAAACAATGGTAGGTAAGTTTCCACCGCATTCATCAAGAGGCCGGTGAGCTTTTCTCCGCATTGGTCGGTTTTGCGGTGACTTTGGCATCGACCTGCACCTTTTCTTTTTTTTTTTTTTTTACAACAGAACCGCAAAAGATTGCACGTGCCTGAAACACGATGCCGGTTTTCAGTCATCATATTTTTACAAAGCGAGCCATCTAAGGTTTTGTTGCGCACTAGAAGGTCAACCGCTTTTGGGACCGGACATTTCACCGAACGCCGTTTCATTCAATGCGTCAAAGGTTTCTTCCAATAAAATTTGAAAATTTATGCTTTCTCTGAAATTATTGAGTCTTGCAAACTATGAAGTCATTTCTCATTGTCATCTCGAATGAGAGACGCTTGGATGGCATGACGGAGGACACGCCTGGAGTTGTACCCAAGCAGATAGATTCGGGGTTCCACCACCACCCCCCTCCACCAGCCCCAAATTTTTTTTTATTTTTTTTTTTTTTTTGGGGGGGGGGGGGGGGGGTTACCAAGGTTTTGTTTTTCGCTATTAGGTTTTTTTGTTTAAAAATACCGGCCAATTGTTGTAATTTGACGTTTCGGTACGGGACGGCCACTTCTTCAAAGAAACGGCGTTTGAAGAATTGTCCTGGAACCCTACGTGTTTCCCGTTTTTTTTTTCGTTTTTACTTCGGGGTTATTTTTTTATTTTTGCTTTCCTCGACGACAACTCAGGAGCAGCTTTGTAGCCCGCCCCCCCCCCCCTTTTATTTTATCCCTAAAAAGAAACCGACAAAATACCAAGAAGGTCCAGACTCCTCGCAATGTCATACAACGATGCCTACCCCAACCACAAGCCAGCGGACCCCTCTAATGCTCTTTGGAAGTAGCGTTATCCCCAAAGCAAAGAGGGAGCGGAGCCCGCCCGAAACAAGCCAGAAACCGAAACTAAGCTAATTTTTGCTGAAATGTGGATTATATCCGTCGGTGCATCGATCTCATGTTTTAGTCGGTCATATTATGCGAGAAAAAACACTGCGGAGGTTGCCGCGGTACATGGTTCAAAGCTTTACTGATATTCAAACATTCGACTTTATCTCAGTTTCGCCTGACATAGAATTGGATCATCTAGAAAAAAAAAAGCTTTTTACCTATGATCTCGTAAAAAAGATAATCACGTGACCCAAAAAGCGCCCAGCGCTCCTTGACGCTGTCACTTCACTTGGTGCCACAGTGTTCACTTATTTGAGTGATTTGCGGTCGCGGCGTCTCGTCCGGGCGAAAAACAAAAACAAAACAACAAATGCGGTGCTCGGTAAAAGATGCTGGAGCCTTAGTGGCAATTCAGTTTTGTTAAGTGCTTTATCGGAACACGTATTTATGAAAGTTATTATTAGAATCTGTTTTTCAGCATAGCTTTCTGACAATAAAACTGTTAAATAGCGTTAAGAGGAGGAATAAAAAGGTTTATGTACAATATTTACATTAGTGAGAAACGTTGTGATCCGTTGAGGCGTTCGGTGTGCATTGCGTCGTTCGGTATTCGTTGAGGCGATCTCGTTCACTACTTCGTTCTCTTCGTTCTGCTATTTCGTTTTTCTCGCGATCAAGCATGTTCTTTTCATCGTTTTCACTCAATAATAAAGTCCGAATTAAATTATTTTACAAACACTCCCCCGCAATGAGCATAGACCTGCTCATTTGTTGAGGGACTCCAGGATGGCTAGGTTCGACATTGTACATGCTCCTTTTAAAAGTACACGGAAGTGAAGTCTTCACGTCTGATTGGTTGGAAGCAAGAGTGACGTAATTTCCCTAGAAAAATGTGGGCGGAGTCGGCAAAACTGGGCGGAGTCGGCAACCGGACGTGACAACATATTGACGTTTAGTTTTGTACTGAGTACGTTTCAAAAGGTACTAGCTCCTGAGTAGGTGTCTTTCGTTGGTCATATTTTCCAAACCGCGTCGTTGTCGGGCGATTATGCCACTTTCCAACTAATTTAGTTGTTGCTTTCGCCGGGAAGACTTACCGACAGCACCGCGCAGCATTCGAGCTCCCGGAGGATTGCAAGCGTGCGACGCAGCGCCCGCGGCGCGAGACAACGTTGGCGCGAGGAACCCGAGGTGAAGAGACTGCGAAACGAAGCTCTTGGACGTTCACGACTGTGGAGCTTCAAGTGTTGTACACTTCGTTTCTACGACACGGAGTGCTTCCAAAGTTTGGTGGCGAGCGACGAGCACGTGGACTGAAAACCGTCGGCGTCTCTGTCCGCGTCGCGTCCGTCGCTCTCGTGCGTCGTGTCGGGGTCCGGCGCGGCTGGCTCCGCTTCCCCGAGACGCCGCCCCGAGCGAGAGGTACGACGTGGAGACGGGCCTCAGGCCGCTCGGTAGGATATTCGGCGTCATCGGTTGCGTGAACGAAACGATGATCGCCATCGTCGGCCCGTCCAAGAACGATCCCACCGCCATGAAGGCGGTGCACTGTGCCGCAAGCATTTCAACGCCCTGAACGTGATGGTGGTAAGTACGCTCGTATTACGTACTCAAAATCAGTTCCATGTGTGTCAAAAAGAATACAGCGTAACGCCGGTACGGTGTGGATATGCCATTTTATGAATGAGAGGTGCGGGCTTGTGTGCTCCGCCAGGGGTGGACGCAGGCATTTCTAGAGGGAAGGGGGGGGGGTCAGTTTTTTGGTCAGCGTATCATATGTTAAACCTCTCCCCCCCCCCCCCCCCCGTTTCCACGCCCTAAATTTTGACAGATGCAGAATTCAAGAGGGGAGTCTGGTCATCCGGACCACCCCGTCTGAATTCGCCCCTGTGCTCCGACTGCACGAGCGTGCGCTCTAGGTAGTATGTCGTGACTTTTAATGCGTGCATCCTTCCGCCCGCCACATTATGTTTGAAAGAAGTGGTTTCTTGTCATGATATGTTGCGTCCATGAAGGTGTGCTGCGATCATGTTAATAGTGTTGTCAAAAGAACTTGGAAGGTTCTGGAATCGAGACTGCTTTGTGAACCATGAGTGAAACATTCAGTTAAATTCATGTCGGTATCTCTCTCACACTTCCAGATGCGTGACGCCGAATGCCGGGTAAGATGCATGGAGCCACGGTGCCCAGGGTCGGCGCACGTCTCCTTTGTGTAATGCTTCTCTTGGCTCTTTGGCAACATCAAGCAAGGGCAGCTGGTAGACGCCGACAGGCTCCTCCTTGGTGAGCAAGCTCAAATCATTCCTCTTGCATATGGTGGCTGTGTACCGCTTGAAAACCACAGTACTACAGAAAATGTGCTGTACCAAACATTAAAATAACTGTGCAGGCCCTGTGTCTATACCTCTGGCACGTCTTTGTAAATACTATCCGAAGGAGCGTAGTACCAGGAAAACACAAAGTTGCAATCAGCTCTTTTCACTGCTTTCTTGCCGTCAATTTTAAAAAGAACAGATTATAATAGATTCCACCTTCTAAACGTGCAGGCGACAACGGCTACGGCTTGGAGTCATGGTTCATCACCCCTGTCCCTGGGATCCACGTGACCTCCATTGCTTGCTGCCGGTCTAGTAAGGCACATTCCTCGGTCAGGTCCGTTGTGGAGCGCTGCAGTGGGCTGTTGAAAAACAGATTCTCGTGTCTGCAAAGGCACCGGACTCTGCATTACCATCCATCAATAGCCACCACCACCATTATAATGGCACGTGCAATGCTGGACTACGCCTGCCTTGTATTGAGTGAACCCAAACCGGAGTCAGGTTCCGACCCTGAAAAGTGAGAGTTGGAGTCTGAGCCGAGCTCGGAGGAGTCAGCGTCTGATGGCGAGAGGCTGGCTCCTGCCAACCTTCCGGTCGGCCTCTCGGACAGGGCTTTGAGGCAATACCTTGTCGCCCAGTTCGAGACCTGCTGCAGCCGTGCCCCTGCGCAGCGCCACACACGCCAGGATGCAGTCCCACCCATGAGGGACGCCGCCGGCATCAAGGAGTCTGTCGCCACGACAGTGGTATCGCCCCAAAGGACGCCGTCGGGGAGCCCCTACTGCCCTCGCCACGGTGATGCCCAGCACGGACGCCACCGGCGACGGGGAGCCGCTCACCATCACGACTGCGGTCCCGACCACCAAGGACCCATCTGTTTCCTTGCCGTCAGTGAAGCCCTCCCCGTGAAAGCCGTCAAGTGCCCACTTCGCTCGCTGCTCCGCAATCATGGCCGTCCATAATCTCTAGTCTCTTCAGCTCCATAGTCTCTTGAGCTCCAACGCCTTGCACAGTTCATCGCACAGCCACCATGGCTAGGACCAGCTTGAACTTGAGAGAAAAGCATTTCGCTGGACTACCAACTATGATTTAATACTTCTTCCTCTTCATGTGCCTCAGCTATCTGTTTCTTTTTGTTTTTTATTCTGAGAACTGTAGATACAATTTAGTTTGAAACGACCGGCATTTCAGAGGGACGTAAAACATTCCAAACACTATTGCTTTTCTTGTCGAGTTTAATGGAAGGCACACTGACGCGTGCTACTTTGTTTCCTTTCCTTCGCATTTCTCGTGCATACGGGCTTTTGTTTCTTGCAAGAATGGTGATGCTGCCGAACAGAACACTGCATTTACAGGTGCGACAATACCTGCTGTAGTTCCCTTGACAGATGCTGCATGCTCTCTTGTCCTATCATTTACGCACCTACCAGTTTGACCGATGGGACATTCGCTACGTGATAGGGGAATGTAATAAACAACCCCTATGTAACACGGGGCATATTGTGTCTTGTAAGAAATGTCGCATATTGTTTTCTGGTTGAAGTTGCAATTTACTTTGTCTTGTTAGGGTACACTGTGTGGTGGGCGAGGAGGTCGTTTGAATTGTGAAATAGGTCTGGGGCATGTATATAAGGCGATGGTTGTTCAATAAATTTCAAGCTGTGTTAGAGATTTGATTGTTCTGTCCGTTTTTTTGTATTGTTCCTACGTCTCGGAGTTGCTATGGATATCATTCACCAGCTCACCTGCGTTTTATACCTTTGTTCATATAATACGCCGAGTTTGGAGCAGAGCACACAACCTTATTGCCCTGCCTCGCAGCTACTTCCTTTTAATTTATGGATTATGCCATGGATGTAGGGTACTACAATTTTTTGCTTAGTTCTTGTCTTTTCTCTTCCATATCTGTGTCAGCTGATCTGTGTTAGTTTGGTGCAAATGTATTCAGGTGAGCATACCAGGAAACCAATCGGATAGTCAGAATCACATAGGCAGGAAAATTGCTTTTCAAAACTTTGCCCATTATTCTGGTGATAATATTTCTTTAAGGACGATACAAGAGCAAGGTAGGAAACACTGCGTTTTATAGTTTTGGAATGTTTCATATGCAAACAAAAGAAATCATTTGCACGATCTTGGTTCATACTTCCAACATATGTTTATATCTTTAAATTCCAGTGTGAGGTCGAGGAACATGATGGACCTGTTCACAGGTATTTCATGTGCCTGTGTTTAGAGACGGACGGTGCTGCCCCCGGATATGTGTTGAGTGCATGGCGGTGATATCGATAGCCTTTCCAGTTTATGAGAAGAAGGCATGAAATGCGTGGGATAATGACAGAGAAGGCTTTTGGGTTGCCAATTCGATAAAGGTCACCTGGCTTTCCCCTGCAAAGAGCCGAGAAATACTTAAGACCGTCTGAAGACCTGTAAAGACCTATTTCTCAGTGTTGATTAAACCAGGGATATTGCCGTTTTGGGTATTGTTTTATATCCCTTGCGGTTTTAAACATCCAGTTATTATCTTCTGTATTATGACTACATCACTCAGGTGTGCCTCTTGATGTTAGTATTGGAATTTGTGTTAGGATTAGGGCTGGGCGTCGATTAAAATTTTACCCCGATTAATCGCCACCCTTTCATCGATTAATTAATCGATTAATCGGTCTCGTTCATTTCCATGCATAATAATATTGATTAAAAATAAAAATTGCATCTTTATATATATATATATTTTTTTGCTGAATATGTGTTAAACGACGCAATAATTTTATTTATGAATCAGCTTCAATATACAGTTAACAACAGTTAAAAAACACTCACACTCACACATTATTACTTCAGCTCCATGAGGCGTCAATTTTCGTTGATATTCTCCGAGAAGGGCGACCTCCTTTGATTGCTCACAGTAGTCTCTGCTGCGCTAAACGGACACTCGCACGGCGTTGAAGTCGCTGGGACATGTGTAACCTTCTGCACACGTCTGAAGTTACAAATCTCCCCCCTACAGTTTACCTTAAGTTAATACTTCACCTAAATTTTTCACTTTAAATAAGTGTGCTCGTCCATGTCTGCATAGTGAAAGCATTTCATTTTTATTTAGTTTTGGTTCGTCAAACTTTTACCGATTAACCGGTTAAACAAATTAATCGCGATTAAACATTAATCGATTAATCGGTAGGTTAATCAATCAATTGCCCAGCCCTAGTTAGGATCTCTCAACACATTCCAGGTTTCTCTCTCCCCCTTACTTTTTGTCAAGGTGCCTATTTAAGCACTTTTTGGAAAATATAAATTTCAGCTGTGTTTGAGACCTTTCGCTGTATGTGTCCTTTTTTACGTAGAGTATCAGGGTTTATGTTATGTTGCACAGCTAGTTTATTTTTGAAAGGGCTTTACTTTTAGAATTCAAAACCGTAACTTGAAAACGTACAATGATATGAAAACAGGTTTTGCAATACTGTAAACGACTTAATTTTCGCGGGCTCAAATTTTCGCGAATCGGGCCAAAGCTGGAAATTTGAAATTATTCGCGGGTTATAATTTTCGCGAACCGAGTGTAGCTTCCGTAGCGTTCACATATTGCCCGAATCGTTCGCGGGACGTATTTTTTGCGAATTGTAGACGATTCGCGAAATTCGCGAAAATTTGGTCCTCGCGAAAATTTAGTCGTTTACAGTATTTCATTCTCGAAAGTAAAAAATGAACACACTAGCATAGCACAACGTAAACACTTGGAAATTTTTAAATCACATGTTATGGCAAACATATTGATCTCTTTTTTTTTAACACGTTTTCCAGCACACTACCTCTAGGAATTGTATTGCGTAACATATCTACTAATATACACGAAGGCCTGCCATATTTGAGACAAGATTAAATGCAGCTAGACAATAATATACTGTAAGCGACCTATTTTTCGCGGGCTGAATATTTCGCGATTTAGGTTAAAGCTCAAGTTTTGGAATAATTCGCGGGTTCTAATTTTCGCGACGCGGTGGGATCTCAATATAGATTCCAATGTGTTGAAATCTTACCGGAATGGACCTTCTTCACATACCGACGGCACCAGGCGGTGGCTGCACGAACTAAAAATCGAGGAAGTGACCTACCTGCGCTACCAATCGATAATGGGAGCTACGCTACCAGTTTCTTCGCTCTCCGAGCAGCGGCGCGTGCCCAAAGTTGGCCCAACGCGACTCTAAAGGCCCGTTCACACACTTGCGACCTCTTAAACCTAGGTTCCTTAAAACTTCTTAAACCAGAGGACACACTGGCGCCATCTATTGGGTAGCAGTGTAGACTTGGCGATTCGGCATATTTTTTTATTTCTCTCGCGCATTATCCTTTCTTTCTTGGCTCGAAAAACTTTTGTCAATGTTATAAACGAGCGTTTCTATGGGTATTACGCACATTTGACCTCGGAAATCCATGAAAACCTTCGCTCTTGTGAAATGCAGTTCCAGGGTCACCGCATAGATGGCACCACAATGCCAATGTGTTCCCTCGTTCTAAAAAGATTTAAGAAGTTTTAAGAGATTTAGGAGATCTCGTCTCCCTCAGTCGTACTCGGTCGCAAGAGTGTGAACGGGCCTTAAAGAGGGGGATCTGTGGCGTCCACCCAAACGTCGTGTTTTTCTTTCCGTCCACTTTTTTTTTTTTTTTTTGTGTAACACAATTATATATATGTTGCAATTACGTGTTCTACTCGCTGATCCACAGCCTCCTTCCGAATTTCCTCGATTTCTAGTGCCGATTTCCGCCGCTTGGCATCGAGTGCTCGCGCGTGCGCAGAACGCTTCTGGGAAAAGGTCCATTGTTCGCGGGACCTATTTTTTGCGAATTGATAGTCGGTTCGCGAAAAATAAGTCGTTTACAGCATATACGAAAAAGACTTGGCGAAGTTTGCTACTGGCGTATTCCAGACAAGATGAAAGTAGCTGCTGTTGAAAGTTATGACTACACTGTAGGTCTCAAAAAAGGTGAGCGCGCAGGCGAGCTCGTGAAAAGTGGACATACCTTGACCTGAGACAGGGAAGGAAAAGAAAGGCACGTCTCGGAACACACAACTGTTTTTGGATACGCTGTGCGTTGACCGCGTCGCTTTTACGTAACTTGTTTCTTCCCTGTCTCAGGGTAAGTCATATAAGCCGAATGTTTCTTGGGTTCAACAGAGGAAGCTGGCGTCTTTGTCCGGGTCGTCTGCTTGGTTCCGGGCCTTCATTACGCGCCGGGAGCACGAAACGCTGGTAACGGGAGCTCTTTATGTGCAGCCATCAAGCCCGCGATTCTGGCTGGCTCCGACATGTTGCTTTAAAGAAGGCGCGAAGCGCGCATCCCGCATTCCTTGTAATATTGAAACAACTTTCTCTCCAATTAACTCTTAAATGTATTCTAAAAGGACACAAAAAAGCGGTTTGTTTTAACAACGCCCAACCGGTTTTTATTGTTTTTCAATACTTTTAGCTGTACTAGAACAGATGCGACGGCCAGCGACGCACAGGATTGGTTGCCGCTCCTTCACTAAACACAGGAACTGCTCCCCGCTTCGTAGTAAATCCTACCCCGTATCCCGCGCATACGGACGCCTCGGGGAATGCGTAGCTCCTTCCGCTCGTCGGAGGTTGCCTCCGGACGTCGCTCGAACGGGTGACAGGTGTCAAGTTTGTGATGACGTAGCGGCGTCAAAGTGGGCAGAGCCGCCACGTGAGAGTTGCTAGGATACGTTCCTCCTTCCCTTTACGTCACTTCCATGTACCTTTTCTCAAATGTCCAACCTAGCCATCCAGGGGGTACAAAAGCTGCACCGGTCGTTTGATAACCTTACCACGGGGAAGCTATACCACGCACGACCGTACAAGTCCGTCGCGTCTGGGGAAAGTTTGAACTATGCGTCCGGTTTTCCAGCTGTGACGTGGCTGTCGATGTTCGGACACTATGACGAAATCACCTTCGTCGAGTCCACTAGATTTGGTGGGTCGGGAGTGGTGAGCTGAGCGTAGTTCATTTAAGTACTCCCTTCGTCATCTCCTCCAGAAGGGGTTAGTCACTGCTTGCCTGTGTTTCCAACGTCTTTGGATATCGGCGGTGCCGGATTCAGAGGAGAGGTGTCGTTCGCATGAAGGGAGGGACGTAAGCCGTTTCCCGACGAGAAAATGCGCTGGTGTGAGCGGCGTTGGTTCGGATGTCTCGGAGTACAAGAACGTTAGGGGTCTGGAATTTAAAACAGCTTCGACTTCCGTTAGAACTGTGTTTAGCTCCTCGAATTTCAGGTAACCGTGACCCAATATCTTTTTTTAGGGTTGTTTTTACTCCTCGAACCATTCGCTCCCAAAATCCGCCCCACCAAGCAGCTCTCTCAACAATAAACTTCCACTGTACACGTAGAGACGCGAACACAGCAGAAACCTGTTCGCATTGTACGCTGTCCCAAAGTTCACGTAGCTCCTTAGTCAGCCCTGTGAAAGTCTGAGCATTGTCAGTCAGAACCACTCGACACAATCCTCTTCGAGAGATGAAGCGTGTGAAGGCTACGATGAACTTCTCTGTTGTCAGGTCACTTACCAGCTCGAGGTGCACAGCCCTGGTAACCGCACACGTGACCACGAGAATTTAGCATTTTTTCACCACCCCACAATATTTAGCGAAAGGAGGACCCGCGAAGTCCATGCCTGAGACTTCGAAGGGATCCGCTGGATTGACTCGCAGTCCCGGCAGGGGTGCAGTGGGCTCACTAGCCGGCTTGCAGTGAAGCCGATCACAGGTCACGCATCGTTTAAGCATCCTCTTCGCCACCTGTCTAGCCTTTATAATCCAATCAAAGGTAGCACGCCAGAGGAATGCCCAACTTGGGCAAAGGTCTGGCAAACATAAGGGCCCAATTTTGGCGCAGTTAGGTTTTTGCACCATGGCACTCATCAGTGCCAAAGTACGGTGCCTAACTATAGCCTTAGTTGGGCGATCCTAGGGCATGCCAAAGTTTGGCTCTTCTCTGGTACGCCAGAGGAGTGCCAAAGTTGGTGCCATACTTGAGCCATAACTGCCATAGTAAATCCTAATCTGGGAATTCGGGGCATGCCAAGGTTTGGTGTTTCTCTGGTCCGCCAGAGGAGCGCCAAAGTTGGTGCCATACTTCAGCCATAACTGCCAGAGCAACGACTAATTTCGGTATTTGGGACGTGCCAAAGTTTGGCTTTTCTCTGGTTTTGGCCCAAAGATGCCAGATGAGAGCCGAACTATCAGAAAATGAAGCCTAACTTTGGCACTTGTTTGGCGATTTTGCCCCATAAATTCCAGATCTCAGCCGAACTACAAGGAAGTAAGCCTAACTCTGGCACATCTGTGGCAATTTTGGCCCAAAGGTGCCAGATGACTGCTGAACTCTAGGAAAGTGAAGCCTAAGTTTGGCACTTGTTTGGCGATTTTGGCCCTAAGATGCCAGGTGTCAGTCGAACTACAAGCCACTAAGCTTAACTCTGGCACATCTGTGGCGATTTTGGCCCAAAGGTGCCAGATGACAGCCGAACTATCGAAAAGTGAAGCCTAAGTTTGGCATTTGTTTTGAAATTTTGGCCCAAAAATGCCAAATATCAGCCGAACTACCGGGCAGTAAGCCTAACTCTAGCATTTGTTAGGCGATTTAGACACAAATATGCCAGATGACAGCAGAATTACCAGGCAGTGAAGCCTAAATTTGGCACTTGTTTGGCGAATTAGGGCCAAAATACCCAGACTCTTGCCAAGGAAGGTCAGGTTTGGCTCTACTTTGGCTTTTTCGGGCTTTTTAATGCCCTAAACTCCCAGACAAAAGCCAAATTTTGGCCCAGAACTCGGTGCTACCTGGGATACTTCTCTCGTAGTTGCGCCACTGTGTCCTGAAAGCCAGCATGGAGTAAGCGTTCGTGGTAGCGCGTATGAGTAGCTCGGTAAAAAGATGCTTGGGAGGCAGGATAATCGGATGTGTCTCCTTCAGCCGGCGTTGCGTCTTCTGCAACCTCCCCCCGACTCGTAGGATGTCGTTAGAGTCGAGGTAGGCTCCCAAGAATCCCAGCGGAGTTCCTGTGCCGCACGTCCTCCCGTTTCGTATTGTAGCCAGTTCCTCCCTGAATTCTTCACGTTGCGTTTGTCGCACTAGGACATCCTCTGCGTTGTTCATCTCTGTTGCTGTTAATGGTCCCTGCTTCTTTTTGCGCTGATAGTTCTGCACAAAACGTAGGATCCACGCTGTCACACGCAGGAGGCGATTTAGGTTGCCGTAGTGTTGCATTTAAATTAGAGGTTACATTACCACGAGCGTGACACATGGAATCCTTTCCCGTTGTACCTGTCGGTGAACGTCGTTTTCGTCCCGTCGTTTCCTCGCAATTTGTTGTGGCCATTTCCCTTGAGAGTTCCGTAACCATTCCGGTCCGTTCCACCAAAGTTTGCCTGCGACTAACGTAGGAAGCGCCACTCCTCTGGTCAACAGGTGTGCAGGGTTTTCGCTGCTCGGACAGTGCCACCATTGTACACACTTTAAAAAAAGCCCGTGCGTCAGCTCTCCCGCACAACACTCGGAGAGCCAATCACCGCAACGTTTGGAGGCAGCTCAGCGAATGACGATGGCGGAACATATGTTTAGACCAAAAAACGCAGTCTGAGTTGTGACATTAAGCAATGCAAAACGTCACGCTTGCATTGCTCAATGTCACAACTCAGACTGCGTTTTTTCGTCTAAACATATGTTTCGGCATTGTAATTCGCTAAGCCGCCTCTGTAAGTTGAAGTGATTGGCTCTCCGATTGTTGTGAGGGAAAGCAGACGCACGGGCGTTTTTTAGAGCGCAGGGTCTGTGAGTTGCTGAATTTCCGCTACGCGGTTTGCTACGAAGGGCTTCCATCTCAGAGCAGACCCCTTCATCCAGTGCATGGCGATGTTCGAATCAATCCAGAGGTATGCGGTTTGTATAGATATGTTCAGCGTGTTCATGAGGTGACGATGCAACCTTGCCTCTATCAAGGTTCCCGTCAGTTCGAGCCTTGGAAGGGTCAGCTTCTTCAGTGGAGCAACTTTTGATTTAGACATCAGAAGTGCGATCGTTACGTTTACTTCGCTTTCTGTCCTAAGGTAGGCCACTGCCCCACAGGCCTTACGACTAGCATCTCCGAACAGTTGAAGTTGGACAGTCGTGTCATCGCTCCTTTGGCTCAGGTTCGCGTATTTTCGAGGAATCGACGCTTCTTGAACGTAGGAACTAGGGAACACCAGTCCGACCACTCATCAGCAATGTCGTCTGGAAGACATTCGTCCCATTCCAACTCCAACTCCCATAGTCTCTGAAACAATAGCTTCACCGTAACGACAACGGGAGCGATCACTCCGAGAGGATCATATATCCGGGCTGATGTCTGTAGGAGGCTGCGTTTGGTGACCTTTCTCTTGTCCATTAACTTGAGTACGTTTTTCATGTTTATAGCTAGCCGATCATCTTTCCGGTTCCATAGCAGACCGAGAATCTTTACGTCTTTTCTGTTGTCACCAGTGGCTGGTATCTCATCGTTTGCTCCGTTTGAAGTGAAAAACCGCTGCAGGTTGTCGTCGTTCGTGTTCCACTTGCAGAGTCTCATGCCGCTCCGGTCATGATGGTGAAGGCTTCTTCGTAAAGTGCCCGTGCTTGCTCATTTGTGTTTGTCCCTGTGAGCAGGTAATCGACATACAGACACGCTGCGATGATCTCCGAGGTCTTTGGATATGATTCTTTGACACTATCCAAATGATGTTGAATTGTTGCTGCAAGCAGAAAGGGACTACACGAGGCTCCAAAGGGTACTCTCGTCATTCTCCACGTCTCCGGCGGGTTGACTGAAATATCAACCCTAGGAATGTCTCTGAACCAGAGAAAGCGAAGAGCGTCTCAGTCCTCTGGGGCAAGAGGCACCTGTAGAAACGCCTTCTCTATGTCGGCACTAAGGGCGATATTATGAACACGGAAGTTCAATAGCACTTGGAGCAGTTCTGGGTTCAAGTTGGGTACAGTGTGCAGATGATCATTGAGCGAGGCACAGGCTGGAGCATGTGACGAGGCGTCGAACACGATGCGAATTTCCGTCGTTTGGCGATCCTCCTTGATTACAGCGCGGTGAGGCATGTAATACGTCATTCGAATTGGTTCACCGACATCTCCAAGAGGGACTCTTTCGGAGAATCCGTTGTTGATATATTCTCTTATGGACTTGTCGTATTGCGTCAACAGACAGTCGTCCCGGCGAAGTTTCTTCAGTAAGGCCGTTGTTGTTCATCAACTTAAGATCTGACGTCTTCCAAGGGTGGTGGGTCTCGTATCTGCCTTCGGTCTTTCTCCCGGATGAGTTAAAGGCAGTAACCAAGCTTGTCGATGGTTCGTTGCACTCTTTACTCGGTGGAGAGTCCTTAATTCCGAGGCTCTCAAGCTCCCAGAAAGCGCGCAAGTAAGCGACGTGATGCAACCATGGGTTCTCGTCGACGTTGATCTTGAAAACGGTTGTTGTTAAGCATACGTTGGTGGCGTTGTTTACTTTGATGGGTCCCTGTAGAGACCACCCGAAAATGGTCTCCACTGCGGTTAATGAAAGGTGGACGCGACGTACGTTTCCGGTGGTGACTCTCCGATAGTAGTCTGCCCATATTAGAATGCTCACTCCCCGCTCCCCTTGACAGTCCCCCACAGGTAGATCAGTGAGTGTGATCCCTTGTCTTTGTAGGTTTCTGATGATGTCGCCATCAGTGAAAGTAAGGAACTCTCCGCAGATTTCCGGAACCTCCAAAGCCGCGACTACGATCTCGGCAGGCCCGTGATGGCTTCGGAGTACAAGTTCCACACGACGTTGACTCCCTCCGTCGATCAGTGCTCGTAGGGATGTTTCGGTCTGACCACTCGCTCGTATCCTGGCTGTCTGAAGCAGTACTTGATTGTGAGCTGTCGTACTGGAGCTCGAGATGACGATAGACTGAGGAGGAGTCGAGCTGGTGTAGTAAGCTGTCTTGTCGCCGCCCACTCGGGGTCACACATTACGGTCAGATGTTTTCCGGAGCACTTTGCACACGAACGTTTGTGCGCGGATCTGCACTCTCTGGGGCGATGGAACTGTTTAGTGCACCGAAAGCACCTGTTTTTCACTTTCAGCTTGTCTTTTTTTTTCTTTGATCGTAAGAGGTGACGTGCAGTTCTCCAAGTTGTGCTCCTTAGAGCTACAGAACACGCAGCGCCTTAGTTCAGATTTCGTGGCACTGGACAATGCTGCCGCCGATCCTCCCCTCTCGGAGTGGCGTTCTAGGCGATGTGAATCGGGTGTGGGTCGTTGTGATGTGTGGGGTGTGAGCTGGCGGCACTTTCTCTGGTTTCCACCTCGATGTCAATGAACTCAAGAAGCCTACTGAGTTCATTTTTGTCTTCGCTCTGTGGCCGTTTTTTGACAATGAAGCTGCCATGGTATCTGAGAATGAGCTCTGAAGGGAGAGACTTCTGTAGTACTGTATGAAGTAGTACCCCATACGAGTCCGAATCAACTCCTAGGCTTTTTAGACTCCTCATCTGGGTCATTACATCGTCATAGAGTCTCCGGAGTTCATCCACTGCGTCTTACTTTGTGATTGACTTTATGTTCAAGAGGTGTGTGAGGTGGTCGTTCACGATGACAGAAGGTTGACCAAATCTCTTTTTGAGAAGCTCTATGGCAGTGTCGTAGTTGTCACTGATTACCGGAATTCCTTTGATCACCGCCTCAGCTTTGCCGACCAGGTGCACCTTGAGGTATTTCAGCTTATCCACGGGAGACAAGACGGGGTTGTTGTCGATAGACGATTGAAATTGGTCCCAGAATGTCTGCCACTCCACCAGCTCTCCGTTGAATTTCGGCAGCTTCAACTTCGGTAATTTCACGTTCGGGACAATCACACCGTTCATCCCTTGTCCCTCTGAACGTGACGCGTTGTTAGGAGCCGAAGAGGTCGCTTCGTTGTTCTTTGGCTGTAGTTTTGTAATTCCCTCAAAGCTCTCGACCAGGCTATGTGGATAAAGTCTTCATAACCGAGGCTAGCTTTCATAGAAGAGGCTAGCCTCTTCTATGTTGTTCTCATCAACAAGGTCTCCTATCAGCGTGTCGAGCTCCCGAAGCGATTTTTCTTTTAACACAAGAAGAGTGATCTTATTTTCAAGCTCAGCTTTCTGCGCGGGAAGTTGGTTCATAGCTATTGTCATCTCGTTGATGAGCCTTGTGATCGCGGATCGGATGACTCCTCGCTTCTTCTTGAGCTTTTCCATAGCAGCCGCTGTCGTTCACGTTGTTCGGTTCTTTGGGTTGCCCGAGGTCGTTGTGGCTGGCGTTGAACGTCTTTTCTTGGCGATTAGCTCCCGGGTTTCGGCACCATGATTTTTTTAAATAGCGTTAAAAGTAGGAATAAAAAGGTTTATGTACAATATTTACATTGGTGAGAAACGTTGTGATCCGTTGAGGCGTTCGGTGTGCATTGCGTCGTTCGGTATTCGTTGAGGCGATCTCGTTCCCTACTTCGTTCTCTTCGTTCTGCTATTTCGTTTTTCTCGCAATCTAGCATGTCCTTTTCATCGTTTTCACTCAAGAATAAAGTCCCAATTAAATTATTTTACAAAAACTACGCTCTGATCAGTAAGCATATAAAACGTAACACTAACTAAACTTGTGGTAATTGATTTTTGTTTTGGCATTTCGGCAGTACAACAAGTTCTGCTTCCGTGCAACTTAGAAATCGTACAGCTATTTAGAAATCAGGGTGTCCGTTGGAATAAAACAAAATTCGGTGCTCTGGAAAAAAAGGAAAGCCAAGACTATAATGGCTGCTGATTTTATCATGAGCTGGTTAATTTCGTATATTTTTTTCGAACAACAAGATTAGGTACGTTTTAGAGCGTGTAGCTTTATTTTTCAATGCACTGCTTCGCGGGAATGAAAAGTAGGCTCTGAGGGGCCGCTATTTAGGACGAAACAGCATTCCGACTTGGGGTAGATTATTTCGCAACATTATGACACAACACCATGAAAGAAATGTATGACATAATTCGTTTTTTGTAATGACGATATCAACAATCTACAAGCTAAATGGAAATCGTATCGTACAAAAAATTTCGGAACACGAAATAACCGAAAAACTCTAACCGCATTTTTCACTTCGTAATCTGGTAAGACTGGAACAAAGGGCCCCCTTCGAGATGGCCCTGGAGGTGCACAACTCTCCCCGCAATCCTTTCTTTTTAACCACACTGTGAAGGTGGTTGGTCAGCGAAGCTGTGGTATCACCTGCAACGATTGCCTACTGCACTATACGAAATGCTGGCGCCAGTCGCAGCATGCCGCCACTGGTTGTATTGCCGTTTCCTTTCCCTTTGCTGCTCCTATAGTATTCACGCTGCTCCTCGGGAGTCCTAACTATGCGTGGCCTATTCATGGCGGTGCTGCAGCAGCATTGAAATCAGTTGCTATACTCCGTTTCATATTACGTTTAAGCGCAGCGGATGTTACGAGCCATTGAAGCCAATTGGAGGCCGTGTTGGTGTCACGTGACCTTAGAGAGGGGGCACAGCGACGCGCGGAAAGCGTATCACGGGCCAAGTCCACAGAACGGGAGTGGCTAAGATAGATCGTAGTAACCACGGCGTCCGGACGTAAGGTGAAACGGTGTATAGGGAGGTTATTCTTTTATATATGAAAGGCTAGTGACGTCACTGTCCACGTCGCAAGCTGCCGTCGCCGCGGCCACTTGGGAAACAGTAATCTCCACCTGGAACGTATGCGGTGAGCGCTACGTGCTTCACATTGTTTTCAGGAGCTCCTTATCATTCATTATATGGTTAGGATGCTTGTTTTTTGCTTTTTCTTTATCGAAACGAATGTTGTGCTGTATGCTGTATGCGTGGTGTTTGTACTTTTCGCTTCAATCTTCTGAAGTCTTTTTTTTTCTGTGAGAACGCCGACCCGAAAACACACGCGGGTAGAAGGAACGTGCTTCGCATTGTTCGCAGGCGCCCGTTATCATCCATTATGTGGTTTGCACTTCACACGAGGGCTTCAAATGACGTCAACCCCTTTCGAAGCAGCTGCAAACCTAATCTTTACCGGAACACGTGGGAGGGTGTTCCTATTGTTCACACGCGCCTTATCATCCATCATGTGGTTTTGATGCTTGTGACGGCCATGAGCTGAGCCGGTTGGTTTGACATGCTTCCTTGAATATTAGCTGAACGTAAAGGAAAAGTCTTCTCCTCTCCTTTGCTTTTCCTCTACGTTCAGCTGGTATTCAAGAAAGTTGTGATGATTGTTTTGTGGTTTTCTTTATTCTTTGTATTTATTGAAACGAATACTGAGCTGTACGCTGTAAGCCTGATTTCAAAGGAGATATGCTGTTTGACGTTCAATTGTTCACCGGGAGTTTTTTTGTTTTTTTTTTTTGCTTACAACGCCAACGACGCGAATATTTCCTTGGCTGGTAGAGGTATGCAGCTTCGCTGTAAAAACAGCCATTCACGCAGCTCGCAGGGCGGGGGAACGGGATGGGTGGGTTAAGTGGGGGGCTTTCGGGGTCAAGCCGTCCGCTGATCACCAGAACAAAAAGACGAGCGTTTTCTTTGTTTTTGTTTCAAAAATGCACTATATCGCGTAAGCAAATGAGTGGAAAGGCTCCTCTCTAGTGCCATCTGGTTTATGGAAAGTTTCTATCGGAGATGAAATTCTACTGCGATATCCTCTAAACTGTGCCATGGAGCGAACCGACGTCCTCAGGTTTGAAGCCGCGCTAGACGGCACCTTTCCCATTCCGAAGGTCGTCTGTCGCATAAATCGGATGGATAGGGTCCCATTGGCTGGCGCGCGTCATCAAGGAACGAGGCTCCCATTGGCTCTCGTGCGGCATAGTTCCAAAAAACTCCACCAGAGAAGCCTTCCCCATTGCGACGCAGCGCACGCAGCGGCCCGGCCGCCAGTAAGAGGGAGCGCCGGACGCAGAGCTGGCATAAAGTTCCTGTATAGCAGTGGTCTAAAACTCATCTCGTGAAGCGGGCCGCATGGACAAAATTTAATACCCCATGGGCCGGGACTCCAGGACAGCGGTGGGGGGGGGGTGGGGGGAGGGTACAGGTTACGCAATGTTTACGCTCGTAAAATGTGTCATAACGCGCAATGCGTCATAAAATAGGGAAAGGAAGAAAGTCGAAATAGGTTTATTTCATGCAAAACACAAATAATTGAAGCATCAAGTTCTAAATACGTTAAAGGCCCATTCACACTCTTGCGTCCTCTTAAAACTGGGTTCCTTAAAACCTCTTACAACGAGAGGACACACTGGCGCCATCTATTTTGGTAGCAGTGTAAACTTGGCGGTCCGGCATATTTTATATTTCTCTCGCGCATTATCCTTTCTTTCTTGGCTCGAAAAACTTTTGTGAACGTTAAAAACGAGCCTTTCTTATAGGTATTGCGCATATTTGACCTCGGAAATCTCGCAAAACCTTCACTCTTGTAAAATGCAGTTCCAGGGTCACCGCATAGATGGCGCCAGAATGCGAGTGTGTTGCCTCGTCCTAAGAAATTTTAGGAAGTTTTAACAGATCTCGTCTCTCTCGTTCGTACTCGGTTGCAAGAGTGTGAACGGGCCTTAACTTGACACCTGACACCGCTTTGCTGCAACAAGCGAAGGAATGACCCCCTTAAGCTCTTGCGTGGAGACGATCCTCATGGTCGATCGCAAATGTTCATCTGTTATTCTTGACCTGAGTGTTGACTTGTTCACCTTCAGCAGGGAGAAAAGGTGCTTGCACAGGTAGGTGCTCCCGAACATGGCGACGATCCTCGCTGCTTGTTGACGTAGAGCCGGGAGGCATGCTTCTTCCAGAAACTTGTAAAACTGTGGCGCTCCCACGTCCTGAAACTTTTGCCTCAGTGTGGTGTTAACCTGCAGCTCTAGAAGTTCCATCTGGAGCTCTCGATCGACGTCCTCTGCCTGCACCGAGAAGGGCAACGAGAAAACTATAAAGTCCTTGGAGAGACTGCTTGAGTTTTAAGATCACGCTTCAAATTATTTTTGGAGACCACGGAGAAGCTCAGAAAAGATACCGCGAGATTCTTGATTTATGTGCTCCAGCGACTTCAGTGTTGGAAAGTGATCAAGCTTTTGCTGTCCTCTTTGCCGCACCCAGAGCTGCAGGTTGCCTTGAAATGCCCGAATGTCTTTATAGATCTTAGTTATAATTTTCTGTTTTCCTTGAATTTTAACGTTGAGGAAGTTCAGGTGGTCAGTTATGTCATTGAGAAATGCAAGGGTCGTTCCCTTCAACGGAACGAGATCCAAGAGTTCCTCCGTAACATTTAAATTTTGGTCTACGCCCCTGAAAAAAATAGCGCACTGCGTGTTGTCCTTGACATCAGTGCTCTCGTCAGCAGCGATTGAAAATGCGTCGAAGGCATGGCGGATGATCATCATCGATTGTTTAATGTCGTCACTGGTCTCGCTAATCCTTTCAGCCAGAGTGTTTGGCGAAAGGCAAATTTTCACAAAGGTCTTCTTCATGGTTGGACATACAGCGTCAGAAACCTCTAGCAGGCACTTTTTGATGAACAAGCCATCGTTGAACTGTTTTGAGGATTTAGAAATAAGCTCAGAGACAATGAAGCTCGCTCTTACCGTTTCGCCGCCTGTCTGGCAGGCTTTCCAAAACCGGTCTTGCTGATTCCGCACGAAGTTTACCAGCGAGCGCATCATACTTCTCGCCATGACATGACTTGAAGTATCGCCGCATGTTATACTCCTTGGGCACAGAAATGGCCTGCTGGCAAATCAAACACAACACTTTGTTTCGCGACTTTGTGAAGTAGACGAGTTCCCACCGCTCTTGAAATAGTCGCTTCTCGCCTTCAATTTTGCGCTTCGTAGATGGCTTCGCTAACGACATTGCAACATCCACCACAGAGCTTCGTTGTTACCGTGAGAGCTGCCTTAGCAAAACTATAGATATATACCTTTTTCGCATAACGTCCTACCAGGGCGCAAATGACGTACCCTTGATCCGGTGCATTTTTATATTAACCGCTGACAGAGGGTATGCAACCGCCGAGGGTATGGGCGAAAAGGCTTAGATACGGACGTCGTGCCTGAGTTTTTATTTTCTTAATGACATATTGATATTACTATCTCCTTGGGGAAATATGGTGGGAGGAGGAACATAATGTTTTTATAAAGGTATACATTTCTAGTCATTTTATGCCCACGGGAACAAGACAATCAATCTCAGCATTATACAGTATCGAATAAAAAAATAATGCAAAACAACAACAAAACAGTTTAAGAAATACCGTCAATCGTAGAAGTTGCAGAAACTGCGGATGTTAGCAGTAAGTGATAACTCAGATGAAGCATTTATTATATGACTGGGTAGGGCATTCCAATCATGAATGGTCCTTGGGGAAAATGTGAACTTAAATACATCGACCCTACAGCCGTATTCTTGTAATGATCTACATTGAAAATTTCTCGTCGGGTAATTATGAAGAGCAGGTGAAATATATGTGGAGGTGTCAATACTCAATCGGGTGTTTAGTAGGTCGAGCACAAATTTTATTATTTGAAACATTCGTCTCTGGGTTAATGAGCTAATGCTAGAACACACGTATATTACTGAAACCGGGTATTTTCTCTGACGTTTGTTGTATATGAAACGCAAGCCTTTTCTCTGAATGAATTCAAGGAAAATTTATGTTGATTTTAGTAAACGGGTCTCAGACAACGGATGCATACCTTAATACAGGCAGAACAAACGTTTTGTAGGCCGGTAATTTTACGTCGGATGAGGCTTGCCTTAAATTTCGGCGGAGAAACCAAAGCTTAGTTAATGCCTTGCGCACAATGTATTTAATATGGGTATTCCAACGAATGTCATTTGAAATGATTACACCGAAGTATTGATAGGAAGTAAACTCGGTTAGGACAGTATAGTTAATGGAATAATTATAGGAAAAAAAACTAGTTTTGCGGGTTATATACATTCGTATACATTTGTTAACATTTAGTGACATCTGCCACGAGTCACACCAATCGTGCACCTTGGATAAGCAGATGTTAAGTAAAGTCTGGTCACTAACATCATCTACCTCAGTGAAGATAACAACATCGTCCGCAAATAAACGTGCTCGCACAGGAATGTTGGCATTGATTTCGTTTATAAAAATTGAAAAAAGTAAAGGCCCAAGAACTGACCCTTGTGGAACGCCCGATAGCACAGGAACTAGCGAGGATGCACTACAGTTTATCTGAACGTACTGTTTTCTTTATTGCAAGTAATTTTCAAGCAGAAGCAGATGATATCATTTTGCACGATTGATTTAAGTTTTAGAAGCAGTTTACAGTGTGACACTTTGTCAAACGCTTTAGCGAGGTTAAGGAAAATTATATAACGTGTTTAGAATGATTTATTATTTCAGTAAAATCATGGACGGTTTCAAGTAATTGTGTCGTGATTGAAAGGCCATGACGAAAACCATGTTGATTCACGTTAAAAAAGTTGTGATTCTCTCAATACGCTGTCAAATGTTTAAAAACAACGTGCTCTAAAAGTTTCGAGCAGTAATGAAGCAGAGAAATTGGCCGGGAGTTCCCAGGAAAGAGTTGAGATCTAGATTTGTGAACGGGAACAATCTTGGCAATTTTTTATTCTAAGGGAATAAAGGACTCCAACAATGATTTCTTAATTATTATACAAAAATATTTAGAGCACCATTCTGCGTGGCGAACGAGGAACATATTTGGAATGCCGTCGTGATCAGCAGCTTTTTTTGTCGAAATATTAAGCAACACTGAAAACAGTCCCTCGAGAGATATGAAAACATCGGGTAACACTGATAGGTTTGGTGGCAGGTTTAGACGAGGAATGATGCCATTATCTAAGGTGAAAAATACAAAAAATAATCATTGAAAGCTTCAGCGATGGCACAGTCATCCGTAAATATTCTGTCCGAAACCATAAGTTTGGAAATATCTTTTCGAGCCGTGGACAAAGACCTCCAAAACTTATCGGGTGATTCCCTAAGGAACGTGTGCGAAGTTATATTGTTATACTTATGTTTTGCTAGGACAAATCATAGCTTTCAGTCTTGTACGCATTTCAGTGATATTTAAACGTCTTTTGCTCTCCCTGGCACGATTAATTTTTCGTTTTAGATGCAGGATATATCGAGTTATACCATGGAATATATTTTCTGGTAACTTTGATACTCGTTAAAACAAACCTTCATAAGCATTCAAGCACGGTTTCTTTAAAAGAATTCCAAATGATACCAATGCGGAAGGCAAGTTCGTCTGCTTCTTGCGCAGGGGTTGCTGTGACGTCAGAATGCCGAGCTCTGATTGGCTCGGTTGGAAAGATATTGGGTCGCCGCGACCCACTATCTGAGTGTCGTCTGCTCCTTTGCAACGTCGTCTGCTATTCAACAGCTATCTTACCTTTACGAGCGAGCTCGACTTCGCCTTTCAGAGAGGGCAGACGAAATAACTCGAGCGGTACGATGTGTTTTTGTCTAACAACTAGCAGACCCGTATCAAGGAGCGAGCGAGCGATCGAAGAATGGTACCTCGCGTTTGATGAGTTGTTCAAAAATAATCAGCTAAAGACAGATGATAGCCGATATAGTGACTGGAAATAAACAAATGCGGCTGTGCGATCGCTACTGTGAGCACATCATAGCCCAAAAGTGCTCAATCACTGCTTGTTGTCACATTTTTCTCGCGCGACTAAAAGGCTATTGTCAATTAGCGTATTCGTGTATGTAAGTTTGGCATAAACCTAAGTGGTAAAAGTCTGAATAGCTGTGCTAATTCGTGGAAGAGAATCCGAGTAAGATCGATCGAGCTACCCGAGTGGCGTCGAGCGTATCGCGGAAGTTATGTCGTAGACTCGTTGACACCAAGAAGTAATTATCGAGGAGAGGAGGTTACACTAAGCTCCCCCCCCCCCCCCCCGAGGAGGCGGAGCTTATTATAACCTCCTCTCCCACCTTCACACCTCCTTTTCCATGCGCAGAAGACCGAAATGCGCCCACTTGCAAGGCGCATAGAAGAACCATGGAAGCACATGTTTTAAAAAGAATCAAACGACATCTCAAGCGCGTTAAGGACTGACTCGTCTTCTGCTTAGAAAAATTAAACACACGCTAAGAACTCTGCTTTTTACGTAATGAAGGACAAAGTGTCGCAGTAGAAAACTCAACGAGTACCATTTGATGATCAGAGATCCCATCCTTCACTTGGCAGTCGTACGTACGTGCCGCAAGTTGTTCCTATAAGAACATAAGGTCTAGTATAGATTGAGAAGACGAGGTGAATTGTGTTGAACTACTAACAATTTGAAGTAGATTGTTATTAAAAACCAGGTCAACTAGCAAAGATGCATTAGCGCAATGAATGTCACTACACAAAGAATCCCAATCAATTAATGGTAAGCTAAAGTCACCTGCCATAACAAGAACCAGGTATTTTTGTTTAATCTTAAAAGCAAAATCAGCTAGAAGATCAAGAACGGATCAGCAAGCATTTGGCGGACGATAAACTACGCCGAGGACGATTGGCGGGGTAAACCCTGCAGGCTTTAGCCATAAACACTTAATATCAGGAACGTCACCGACTACAGCAAAATCCAAATAATTTTTCAGGACAACGGCAACGCCCCCCCCCCCCCCCCCCACGTGATTCGCGATCGTTCCGAACAATGTTATACGATGAAGGAATAACCGCTGAATCATGAATAGAACTATGCAGCCATGTTGCTGTTTCAGCAACAATATCAGGTTCGTGACCATACAACAAGCACTCAGCGTCAACGATTTTGTTAGCAACACTTCTGGCATTGACGTTTATTAATTTCAAATATTTCGAGCAAGGCACGACATCACGGTGAAAGGCACCTTCAACAGACTCCATGGAACGTTCTTGTGTAGAAATACAAATTATAGCTGAAACAAAGTATAGTCTATAAGCCCAATGTATGGGAGCCACGTGCAAAGCGACCGCTGC
Organism: Ixodes persulcatus; assembly: GCA_013358835.2. NCBI lineage: Eukaryota > Metazoa > Arthropoda > Arachnida > Ixodida > Ixodidae > Ixodes > Ixodes persulcatus. The sequence continues at coordinate 179,379 of JABSTQ010009611.1, forward strand.
GCAGCCATCTAGGTAAAATTAGAGTTATACTGTCAAACCGTTTATTTTCGCGAGCACCGGAATTTCGCGAATTTCGCGAATTAAAAACTTTGCGAAACTTAGGGGGTCACGCGAAAATTCCGGTCTCTAAAAGACCTGAGTTGCGGCCTCCAGAATTACAGAAATTGAATGATCACGAATATGTTCCTTTGCCTGATCCGCGAAAAACTGGGGCCGCAGCGAAAATAAACGGTTTTACAGTAAACGGTAAGACACAATTTAAATGAACACTTTCATTCCTCGTTTTATTTTTCTTGAACAAATATTGTTGGTATTAATTGCATGCTGATTTAAGACCGTTCTATTACATGAAATGTGGATATTTGCATGCTCACATAGTGTTTCCTAGTTTTTTTTTTCGAAAGATGCATCAGTTCAGTTGAGCGAATGTGCTAATTACAATTACCACAAATTAAATGCGCCGACTATCGTAGAAAACACACGTTGGATGATGGCGCTTGTTTGAATTGCGCGTCACAATCAAAAGGCCTAAATTGACTACTACCAGTATTCCCAGTATACGCGTCCAATAATCCTGTTTGATACTGGCTCAGTCTGCCTAGTATGAACATTTTTTCAATAGGGCCCACAAGCAAATATTTTTATATTCTGCATTAAGCATGCTAAACCGGCAGAATCAACAGAAAGGGGAGACATTGACGAAACAAATATATTAGGTTAACATGTAGACTTGATTTGAAAGAGAAGAAAGAAGCACATAAGTCATTCCGATTATTGCAAAACATATGCGACCTGAGCACGTTTGCATCGAAAAAATCTAGCGTTCTGAAGTTAATGCCGCTGTTCTCAATTGTAAATTGATTTTTATGTTCAACTTTTTAATTAACCCTTAAGGACGTCCATAGGGGCATTGGTGTATGTAAAATACTGGAGTAAAGTTCGTAATCACCCACCTTAATTAGCGTTGCGACACACGAAGCGGTGTGTGATTTGTATCGTTATAATAAACATCGGTGCCTTTGGTTTTAATTGTGTTTTATGAAAACATAATAAAGTACGTTGAGTTGTGCAAGGAGAGTTGAATATTGTTTTACATTTTTATTTGGAGACGGGAAGTCACAATTTATAACATCAGATACAAAGTAACATAAAAGGAATTAGAAGGGACCTTTAGAAAGTGATAGAATTTAAACAAAGAAGGACCAATATATGTCAAAAGTAATAAGCATTAAAAAAAATTCACCATCTTATCCTGTAACAATATTTTCATTTAAATTATTGAATTATCAACTGGTAATTGTTTGGTATGGACTTTAGCGTGAAGATTTCTTGAACTGCGATTTTACAACTCGTTGAAAATTACTGATAAAGACAATGCCAATATCAACACGGGAATGATGTAGTACCTCACAAGTTATATACGAGGTATGGAGTCCCTGAGGTGTCTATTCTTTGTCCTTTATTTTTTAACATGCATGTAAAAAATATCACAACTTAAAAATAAATAATGCTGTATTGGATTTGCTGCACCACTGACTTTAGCCGCCACACTTCGAACCGTCTCCTGGCCGTCTGAAGAGTAGGCCGTTGTGGGATACTCGGGCGTTTTATTTGTGCCATCAAAGTAGATACTGCCAACATGTGTCAAATCCGTTTCGCGTCGTCGCCGGGAGCCAATCTAAGAGCGCAGTTTGGGCTCCGTGTACGCGCAGTGTGGATCACGGAAAGCTAATGCAAACGCAGAGGGCTTGCGTTTGCTCGTACATTCAATGCTACAACTCACTATTGTTTTAAATACGTGTTTTATATGAAATTATGTGGTATGGCGGTCTCTGATTGGTTTTATTAAGCTTCAAGGTTGTAAGTTCGCGCTGAATATGTCCCTCTGTTGGACTCTATTGTCGTTTCTTCGAGCTATACTTGACCTTGCCAAAAAGAAAATTCGCCTGTGTGAAATGTATGCTGCAGCAGGTACGTGCTTTGCAGCCGATAACGACAACTGAGAGGACGTCAAATCAGATCATGCATAGCAATTCTACCTAAGTAACGTTACTGTGGTAAATTAAAATATAAAAAGAGAACATTTTTTACAACTCTTTATTAGGTGGGAATATATCGCATAATCTCGTACAGCGTATTTAATATGAATGCACCTCATTTATTACTCTTATCAAAATTCCTACTAAAAAACGGTACCTTGCTTTTAATCGAGTTCCTTGTGTTGTATAAAACATATACGTAAAACATATATCTTCTATAAAACGATCGGGTGCATTTTTATTAGGGTTCGCTATTTTTACACTCTATATGCTTTTTGATTTTTTCTGACTTAATATTTATGCATTGAGGACACTGGTTTATTCGGTAGAAAAAAAAAGGGCAATGTTCTCACATGTGCTAATTTTTGGTGTGTGGAATATTTTTAGTATGTATTTTTTTACCTTGTAATTAAACCCCTTTTCAGAGGATCTCTCTCGACACATTATGACTCCGCTAGTGGTGTCGGTAAACTTGCAACTTCGTGTAAGTAAAAATAAAGTTCACACGTAACAACTAGACGCACGTGTTGAGAGTTATTATTAGTGACAAATGCACAGGCGTGTGCTAAATACAATGTGTTAATGCCGTATAATGATTCGATTACAGCTGTTGAGGAAGACTTGACTGTTTTAGAGCCGTTCGTTGGCAAGGTTCTATATTTGAAGATCGGTAAGCTGCAACATGCTAAAACGTTTTTTTTCTTCTTTTGGGACCACAAATGACCGCAAAAAGAAAAAAAAAGTGTCTTATAATGAAAAAAAAAATAGATAACAGAGTATTTCACTGAAACACTTTATCAGAGGTTTTGTAGCATCGAGGAGTTTTAAACAAGCAATCTACAAACATGTATATATTTTTTTGCAAAACCTGTTTTTATAAAATCAAGAACTCTCTGTACGTGAACTTTATCGCAATTGCACTGTAGCTGTTAAGAAGAATGGTAGAAAATAAACATTATATTGAATTGAGCACTCGCTTACTACTGTCAAGAACGCAGGGTACTAAGATATCTACAGCCCTTGTTTCTGCTGATGCTACGTTATTGTGTAAAACATATACGTGCTCCGGTTTTCTTAAAAGGACCATGGAATGCATTTTGGGATGGAATAAATATTTTATATTGTGATCTTACTAATCACATATCGTTTAGTTGATAAAAAGAAAGGGGGTAAAAATCAAAAGCCTGCTTTTAAGCACGAAATTGTGAATATATAGCGGATAATTGCATTCAGCCTTTGCTTCGAAAACTCTTCGCACATTCACTGTGACACTATCGCTGTACCCAAATCACCTCAGCCGACCCCAGCTCACGCACTGGACAAGGCCACTGCGCCACTCGTATGTATGCGCTCGTCAACAATCAATCCGTCGACGAATATTTGTACATGCCTTCGTGACGAAAGAGCGCCGCGACGGCATTTATCGTCACTTGCGTATGACAAGTTCCATGTTGTGCTTAAAAAGCACGGTGTAAGCTTGGAGTCATTGCACCGGTTCCCAAATTCGCAACGACCGCGTGATTTATTATTTTGCTTTTATGTTGAGGATTAAAGCTAAGGAGGAAGAAGTTAAAAAATATTTCAAGGTCACTTTCACATACAATCACGCCTTACGTTTGAAGTTGGATTAGCGATTGAAATATTTTGAATCTTGTCATGCACTTGGTAAAACTTGCTTTGAAGACGTAAGCTGTGCGTCATAAGGCGACACACGTGTTGAGTACAGCCGCTTTGTAGGACAGTTTTTTAGAAATAGTCGTAAATTAAAAACTTCATCTAATTCTACTGTAACATGAGTAAAAAACGTTTTTTTTAAACCCATATTAAGGGCTGCCATACATTCTGCGACTATAAACCTGTTAATTTTGTAGACAGAAAATATAAAACGTATAAGCAAGTAGTGTTCACCGCTGTCGGCTCAGACTGTACCATTAGTGTGGAACACGCGGTACACTTGTAGGATGAAGGAAATTGTGCAGAAATGCTCGCTTGAAGCGAAGAATGGTTTCTATTCCGATGTAACTTTACAACAAAGCATAGACTTTAAAAAAGATGGTAACCATTTTTCGGCAAAGCACTCACTTTTCTGATTCTCAGACAATTGTAAGGAATTCGGAATGAGAATGAAAGGCAACCTGCATTTTATATAAGCTTGAACAAAAAGACGCGTTTCTTTCGATAGATGCTAAATGAAGCAAGCAGTATTGAGCATAGCTGTAAACCCGAGACTGGCGAAGCGGACAAGGAACAAACACAGAACGACACGGACGTGTCGTTCAGTGTTTGTCCTTGTCCGTATCGCCAGTCTCGGGTTTACAACTATGCTCAATTTACACCAGCTAGCCTGCACCCTCACCATTGCTTCATGCAGTATACGTTCTCTGATTAAGTTTTATATTCTGTTTGTTTGATGTTAAACTCGCTTGCCATTTTTATTGCGAGATACTAGAAAGAATACTGTCACCATACGTTTTCAAATTTAAAAACGCCGGAAATAAAAAAAATATTTTAAAATCTTCTCATGTTTCAGTCCTCACCAGTCCAAACAATGATGAGGTCTACAAAATATATCATATGGACTACAAATGCAAGAACGCCAAGGAACTACTAGCCCAAGTTTGTCCAGACCCATGCACCTGGGAGCTCACCCGAAAGGTGTAAAACGATTGAAACTCTATGAATGAGTTAAAATACACTGGGCTACCCGATTCATTTCTGCGGTGTTCCAGTTCATGATATTAATAAAGATTACGGTGTGTACGAAGCCCATTATCCCTTTCAAGTTTCGTTTTATCAGAAACCCTATGAGTTTCACCATGAATGTGTCTTTCTTCTATATTTTACTACGTCTCGTTAAATAAAATATCTTACCGGAAAAGGACTCAAGCTTTCTTCCTTCTTTACCTCGTCGTTGGTGAAAAGAATCAAAATGTGAAGTATTTGTGCGTAACTGTATACTGCAAGCACAAATGGTGAAACAGCAGGCTTTGCCGAAATTGCTCTTTAAGAATAATATTTCCTTATGATTTCTCCTTCTTTTTCAACCGTGATGTGGGTTATTAAAGGAAAAAATGTGACGCATGTTGTCACACTTGGCTCTGCATATCTTCCGATTCACCCACAACCATCTTATATAAAACTAGGAGTTGACAAGCAAAAAAAGTGTTTACAATAAGAAATTCCTAGCATGAATTTCCACTTGTGAAGTGTTTAACAATTATGCTAATCTCGAATGAAGTTCGTCAAACGTAGATGTTAACTCAAAGGTATATAATACCATAAGGTTTAAAAGCGCAAACAGACAGGGACAAGAGAAAATAACCTAACCTACGATGGACCAACTAGCCCAAACCAAAGTTTTAATATAATACCATTTCAATGCCCGATTCTTGCAAAAAGCACGTAACTTGATGTCAACCATAGCTTGTTTTAGACGTCCACCTGATACGCTAAACTACAAAAGGGCAGGCCCAAAATATTTTAGCTTCATAGCAGCGCTGTCGGTCTCGTGCTGAACCAGAATCAAGGACAACGATAGACTTTCCATATGAATGAAACTGTGTATCACACCTTTGTGGTATTTTTTATTGCCTTTTGTAACAAAGATAAGAGATCATACATTTACAAGGTGGTGCAATGGTTAATTGGGAGCGGGGCGAATGATGGGTCTAAATATAGCTGCCTGACGATCTTTCGGCGGAAATGAATGGTCTCAAAAGTATCTGAGAGTCACCAACTTGTGAACTGCTCGCAACTATTATGAATTTCGTGACACATTTCGATAAACTGTTGTAAGCATGCTATGTTTAGAATTACAAAAGGACACTTAAAAGTGCTTACGTGTATTAATGCGAAACCATTCCTACACGCAGCGCATTCCTACAAGCAGCGCGCCCCTCTGTCCTACACGGCGCGGAGGACAGCAGCAGAGCACCCCGCCCCTGCGCGGCGCGACATGGCTGAAAGTAGAGTCACTGTGTGGGTTCCCAGAGTAACGAAACACCGAAAGTCCGTTCTAGAACCGCGGCGCGGCGCTGAAACTGAAACCATTGCGCCGCCATCTTGGGTCCACGCGTCGACCGGGGGTAGGCAATAGTGGCATGCATTGGACCGTGTTGAGGGAGCTGGTTCATTCCGCGATACGCGGAATGAACCAGCTGCGATCGGCACTCAGCTCACAAAGCTTGCTTGTTGCAGTGGGCTCAAAATCTTTCCGTTTTACTATCGCCAGCCAAGCCTTCTTTCTCCGTCTTGCAGGTGCGTTCTTTCCAAGCGAGATTCGGAAGAGTCTCTTTCCATCATCCGGCCTGCTGCTGCATCAAAAAGCCTAACAAGCAGGCATTGTGCCACTAAGTACACAACCTCCTTGTTTTTGACGTCGGTAACCGCGTAAAAACGAAAGACGCGTAAATGCGCGTTCGATGAGCAGTTGTTTGCTGGATCCAAGATGGCGGCGGGCGATTAGAGCCGCTAGAAGCGCTGGTGGAGGTGAGTCTAGCGGCGCTTGTGTCACGTGATCGCTACCGTCCAATGTTGCTCACCAAGCCAAAACATGATTGGCTAGAGTGAGCATGTTGTCGGCAAAACGCAAAAAAAGAAAAAGAATGCGTTACTCTGGGAACCCATACAGTGACTCTAGCTGAAAGCAGAGCGTAGAAAATGTGAGGAGAGGAAATTTCCTTCCCCCCCCCCCTCCCTCCGGGCCTCCGGTTACGCCTGACACGTGACCCGAGAGGGAAGAGAAAGAGGCGGCCGCGCACAAACCACCCTCTCCCTTTTTCCGGTGCGCGGGTCGCAGCGCCACGAGAGGGCTTCTCTGAATAGGTGGCGTTCCTTGGAACTATGCCGCGTCGCAGCCAATGGGCATTTAGGTTTCCATTGGCTCCGTGTTTGCCCAATGGCTGCGTCGCTGCCGTTTTTCGCGGTTACAGACGCCGCCGGCTCCGCTCCATGGGACAGTTAATGCTTTCGCTATAAAAGTAACACCGAATCGGTAGAAGGCTAAATGTGCGTGACGCACCGCCATTCCGCACCCCTAGATTGAATAAAGGCAAGCAGCTTCATGAGGTCACAAGAAAACGAATTGTCTACCACTGAAAGGAAGCGGACTCCCCTTTCCGTTTGAGGCAGGTTCTTATTATTTTCTCTCATTTGTCTAAAACTGCCACATATTAATTTGAAAAGGAAGAAGGAGCACTGCACCTTTTGGGCCACGCTCACACTCCTGTGCTTTCCAGAACGTTTTAAGCAACGCCAAGTGAGCGCACAAAGCAAACTGACATTGCACATAAGCTGCATTAAGAACAAGTGTTTTTTTTATATATATACGCACACCGCGGCGGGCAGTATTTGCTGTAGGAAGATTTTTTTGTTGTTGTTTTCATGTATTCCGGGATGGACTTTGGCAAGTGAAAAATATGGAAAGCCATCATACGTCTCTATTTTTCAAAACCGTAAATGTCTTAAAGGCCCACTTTAAATCTTAAACCCGTTTGTCAGAACGGAGATCAGAGATATAAAAAGAGCATGCGAAATAAATTTACAATGGAGCTCAAACACTTCAGTGACAATGGAATAAGAGCGGACTAGTGCAGTTCTTTTTCTTCTGATTTTGCATATCGCAGGAATGTGGGCGTATGTATTGGAATGTGAATAAATTTTGGAAAATAGAGAGGAGTCTCGGCAGGAATCCTTCAAATCATAGCTTCGGCATTTGGTTAGTTAAACCTTTCCTGACGTCAAGATTGTTCTATGCGGAGAGCTAGTCGCCTCCTTCTGGCGCAAGGGTCGCGGTGACATCAGAGAGACGCCGAGTTCTAATTTGCTTTGATTGGAAGGCTGGTGGCCAGACCTCGATACTAGATGTCTTCAGGTCTACCCACTATATTTTCCAATCAATCAATAAGAGCTCGGCGTTCTGATATTATCGCAACCCCTGTGCAGGAAGCAGACGAAATTGGGCGCCGCATTGAATCCGGATTACGGAGCCCGGAACGAGTCTTTGACCGGTGTGTTTACAGTCTTATTTCGGCCATGCATTAAGAGCGGTCACTGTATGGCAACGAATTACGAAGCATATGCCACTTTGTCTCGTTGTCGAATGTCGCGATCATGTCGGTTTGTCTTAAAAATGCTGGCGAAAAAGGCGAGTGGACGCGAGGGTCGCTGTCGATCGAGGCGTCCATCTCGTCTCTGATATGCTATCTCTCGACCGCCTGGCTGCAGGATGTCCTACAGAAGAAATGGCGTCTGCCGTATTCACCACCGCTGCTGCCCCACCGTCAGGATTGGGGAAGACAACAACATTACACTTATATGACGCCATGAGGCGAAAATCAAGATACCAGTTTTGAGGACGCCGTAAACACACCTGTCGGAGACGAGCTCCAAGCAGCGAAGCGACGGCTCCGGTGCAGTACCAGTTAACACATTTCGAATAAATACGTTCAAGAGCCAGCTGAAAAATTATGACAAATGAAAAGTGTTTGGTCGCCAATTCGGGAACGGCGCATGGAGTAAAGTGCAAGATAATCTCATGATGAGTAGGACCGGAACAAGAAACCTGTACAAAGAGTCACTCATCGAAGCATCATTCTTCGAAGAAGGCCTTCGGCTCTCTCCCGTCGATATTGGCTGGTGTTCGAGGCGGGGTTTAAGCCGCACGTCCGGAGGCCTCCTGGCTCCTGACGACGACCATTCCCCGAAGTGAAGAACCCAGGGGTCCAGAGGAGGTGGGAGAATTGGTAACGTAACGAACGGTTTAATTACATGTTTGCGATACAGTCGTCAAATCCGAGAGAGAACAACGGAGCAGCCTCACGCTCCGCCTTATATAGGGTCCGTTTTCTCCCTCACTCTCCGCCAGGGCAGCAGGTGCGAGTAGCAAACCGCCGCCAAGTGCGTTGCAGCAAAGACCGCCGCGTCGTAGCCAGAAGTGCGTCGTAGCCATGGTTCTCCGCAGTTAGGTCATGCCTCTCTCCCCTTCCGGAGCGCACGAACCCACACGCACACACACACGTCCCGTTGACGTCACGGACGCGTTGAGACTCGTTTTGGGCAGGCTCCGACAGGTGGGCGACAGTCCCGGACAGATCGTGACTCGTTTCCGCAGCGTTGAAACTCGGAAGAAGGTCGCCGAAGGTTCCATTCTTAACAGCCCCTCCGGGGCCAGGGAAACCTAGAATGGCCGGTGATACAATCGCTGGCCTGAAGAGGTGGGCTTGGAGTAGGCCTTGAGAAGACGCTGCAAGCACTAAACAAACTCCCAAACCTCTTACAACGGAGGCATCAGCGGAAACGTCCCCCACAACACCACGCCACACCGCAGTCAAACGCTCGGAATTCGCCAGAGACCCGCCAGACTGGATTACGGATTACCAAAATTTGGTACAATTCCGGGTATCGAGACCCAATGTCGCCAAAAAAACTCATTTTTCCAACGAGGTCACTATGAACAAAATACAAAAGACAAAACCCTTCGCAATTTGTGAGGTCATTTTGGGCAAAGTGCCCCCACTTTGATCCTCATTCCCGTGGATGACGAAAACCTCTGAGATCATCCCTACTGTTTTTGGTGATATCAGAAAAATCTGCTCAACCCATCGGCATTGCCGTTAAATTTGCCTTTCCTTTTTCTTACGCGGAAGTCATAGCAATCGATTTTCACGTGATTTCTAGACGTGAAAATGCGGTCCTTATAGCGCCGATAAAAAAATCCGCCTTTTTCATGCCCCGTCACATTGGTCCTAGCAATCTCATGAGCTGTACCGCGAAACCCTGACACACTAGGGTCTCTCTTCTGCTCGACTGTCAAAGGCACTCTGTCTACTCGTAGCAGAGGACCAAAGTTACGTGACGCCGGAGCTAGGAGAGATCTTTCACTGATCCCGTCTTCCTCCGCCTTTTTCGCCGGCGCGTTGGGACGGCGTACGCTTTCTAGTGCTACGAGGTCAGGCTGTTCTACAACCTGGTCCCTCTCATCCCGGTTTTCTGCCTCCAACTCTGGGAGTGCTTGCTCCCCGTCAGCTGCCTCTGGCTCTGGATCACTCGTCAACAAAGGGGCGACCTGACGCGATTTGGACCTCGTACATGACTGAACTAGCCCTTCTCCCAGTTGTTGACCCCTTTCGCGCAGCAGGAAATCTGACCGGTTAGAAAACAAATAAGGATACTCCAACGGGACTGTTTGCGAGACAGCCGCCTCTGTCACTAGCTCTCCGAACGGGCCAGTTATCCTTACTGTCGCCATAGGCAGACAGACACTGTGCTTTTCGAGCAGCTGCTTGATCCAAACTACCTTTCCAGTAAAATCGGATGGCGTTACATACGACGGATGAACAACGTCCATCGTCGCTGCACTGTCCCGAAGCACCCTGCACGGCTTTCCGTTTACCTGGAGCTCGTGAAGATAGGGACGAAGAAGCTTCAGGTCCCTGTCACTACCGTTCACGTACGAGAACACAACCCGCGGTTTCTTACATCTGGCCGCTGTGTGTCCCGGCTCCTGAGAGTTGTAGCACAGGAACGGCTTCCTTGCCTCGAACTGCCCTGTTGGGCTTTTCAGCGCCTCGTCTCCGTTCGAGTGTTCTGCGCTCTTTTCTGGGACCTTTTGTCCTGCTTCGGGCTTCTCGGGCCCGTTTTCTCGCGAGCCGTTTCCCTGTCGGAAGGTCTTGCGCTGATCGCTCCGGCCGGGTTCGCTTTCCTCTCCGCTCAGCTTTCTACGCGTTGCGTACTCTTTGGCTAGCTCAGCGGCCCTTTCGACAGAGTCGACTCCCACCCTATCCTGCACCCAGAGCTTGACTGACTGCGGAATGCTACGAAAGAACTGTTCGAGGCACACACACTCGACTACCTTGTCTCGGCTTTCGTACACTTCCTCGCTCTTCAACCATTCTATCAAATTGGTTTTAAGCCCGTACGCGAATTCCGAGTAGCCCTCGCTGCTCTTTTTGCATGCGTTTCTAAACCTTTGACAGAACGCCTCGGCAGAAAGGCGGTACCGCTTCAAAAGGCTGGACTTCACCTTGTCGTAGTCGTCCGCGTCTCCAGCACTAAGGCGCGCGACAACCTCTGCAGCCTCACAGGGCAACAAAGTCAAAAGCCGTTGCGGCCACGTTTCTGGGGCGAAGCTCAACTTCTCACATGTCCTCTCAAAGTTAACTAAGAATAGGCCCACGTCTTCCCCAACTTTAAACGGCTGCATGAGCTTCTTCATTTGATACGACTCGGTCTCACTTGCTCGTACCGGAGCCCCAACTCTACTGTTCTGCGAGTTTAATCGCTGTTGTTCAATTTCAAGCTCTAGCCTTTTCAGCGCTCGCTCTTCTGTCGCAGCAGTCTGCGCTCGTTCCTCTCTCGCTGCAGTCTGCGCTCGTTCCTGTCTCGCTGCAGCCTGCTCCTGCTCTCATTCCTCTCTCGCTGCAGCTTCACTTTTAGCGTTCTGAAGTAGTTCCCACGCAATTGTAATTTCTTCTGCTTCCGCGCTCTCTGAAATCGCTTTACTGATCTCAGATTTCTTCATCTTTTGCTCCACCTCCACACCCAATTCTTCACATAAACAGAGTAAATCTGTTCTCAGTAACCTCATTAGATCCATGATCGCTGCTTTTTAGCTTTGGCTTTGTTCTAAAACTTGTCGCGAGGTTGTACCAAAACCTAGCGCACGAGTCAAAACCTAAGGATTCCCAGCAGTTCAAAATTAATTACCCATAATCTGAAGCCTGGCGAATCTCAAAGCAAAGTCCAAACGCTCACCCACAGATGTAGCACGATGTCGCATGGTCCGATTCCAACCGCTGCCAACCAGTTGTTCGAGGCGGGGTTTAAGCCGCACGTCCGGAGGCTTCCTGGCTCGTGACGACGACCATTCCCCGAAGTGAAGAACCCAGGGGTCCAGTGGAGGTGGGAGAATTGGTAATGTAACGAACGGTTTAATTACATGGTTGCGATACAGTCGTCAAATCCGAGAGAGAACAACGGAGCAGCCTCACGCTCCGCCTTATATAGGGTCCGTTTTCTCCCTCACTCTCCGCCAGGGCAGCAGGTGCGAGTAGCAAACCGCCGCCAAGTGCGTTGCAGCAAAGACCGCCGCGTCGTAGCCAGAAGTGCGTCGTAGCCATGGTTCTCCGCAGTTAGGTCATGCCTCTCTCCCCTTCCGGAGCGCACGAACCCACACGCACACACACACGTCCCGTTGACGTCACGGACGCGTTGAGACTCGTTTTGGGCAGGCTCCGACAGGTGGGCGACAGTCCCGGACAGATCGTGACTCGTTTCCGCAGCGTTGAAACTTCGGAAGAAGGTCGCCGAAGGTTCCATTCTTAACACTGGTGAAGGTCCGTTTCAGCGCACCCTTGCAAATGGCCCACGAGGTCAAGGAGGTCTCGTGATTTCCAAACCAGTACCTAACCGTTACTTTGAAAGCAAAGTTAACATTCTGCAGGCGCTGTTCGCCTGTCCATATATTACGCTGGGCCACTCGCTCGTATTGCTGTAGCCAGTCCTTGACGTCTTCATAAAGCTCCCCGTAGCAGGGCGCGGGGGTACGTGTAGCGACGGATAGCAAAACGGCGAGTGTTGTGGTCATATGGTGGGTGTCCTCTTCTTCGGTTTGTCTGGCAGACGTCTAAATTCTGGGGGTTTGTCTTTTGTGCGGCGGCTTCCTAGGGTCGTGGGAACTGGGCTTCCGCTGCGAGGCCTTGGAGGGGTGCCCTTTATGGGCTGCGTTAACCCGCACCTCCACCAAAATGTCACGAAATATAAATGAAGACGCGAAAAATAGCTGGAGAAATTAACGTTCAATGTGGCGAACGTGTGCCGAAACGAAAACGAAACAGAAGATAACAACAGAGCGTAGCGGGCGCCGAAGTCGGTGAAGCACCAGGTTCGCGCGCAAGAGCGAGAATGACTGCCGCGCGCCACGCGGAGCACCTTATTTTCACGCGTGGGATTCTGGAACAGTCGGCGTAGAAAATTTGAGTCCTTTATCAAGAAACAGAGGACTAGAATTTACCAGAACGCGACATTTACAGAAATGACAAAAATGTGCCTCCGCTCGGCATCACACCTCGGCCCCTTTAATACTATGTTGGATTGTGCAAGGGTAGTAGGATATTGTTTTAAATTTGTATTTGAGTATGGGAAGTCACATTTTATAACATCTGATACTAAGAACATTTAACAGGAAATAGAAGAGTCCTTTAGAAAGTGATAGAAATAAGAACCACAAGGAAAGAGACTAATCAAAACCTAGAAACTTTTAAAAAAAGTATTTCAGTATAATATACTATCATACTGTTTTTACTTTGAACTGGTCATTTTTTTTATTTGGACTTCAACATGAAGTTTTCTTGAATTGCGATTGTACAACTGGTTGAAACGTCTTATGAAGACAATGCCAATACGTACATTCACGCGAAAGAGATAGTCTATGAGAAAAGCCAAAAACGATACATGGAGTCCCTCAGGGGTCTATTCTTTGTCTTTTATTATTTTTAATACTTGTAAATATTATTTAAAACACAACTTTTTTTACTTTTTTTCCGGACCGGATTTTCTGCACCACGGACATAAAGACGTTAGCCGCCACACTTCGAACCGTCTCCAAACCGACGGAAGGGCAGGCCGTCGGTGGGATACTCGGCCGTTTTACTTTTGTTATTAATGTAGACACTGCCTTGATTTTGCGCATTTAAGATTTACACTTCTAAAAAAAACGCACATACGTTGCACTGTTATATAAGACTCACTGACTGATATCTGAAAAATAGGAAGTCACTTCGGCTAGGACGCTCTAGTTAATGGAATAATTATAGGAAAGAAAACTAGTTTTGCCGATTATATGCATTCGGACACATTTGTTCACATTTAGTGACATCTGCCACGAGTCACACCAATCGTGTACATTGAATAAGCAAATGTTAAGTAAAGTCTGGACACTAACATCAATTACCTCAGTGAAGATAACAACATCGTCCGCAAATGAACGTGCTCGCACAGGAATGTTGGCAGAGATTTCGTTTATAAAAATTGAAAAACGTAAAGGCCAAAGGACTGACCCTTGTGGAACGCCTGATATCACAGGAATGAGCGAGGATGCACTACAGTTTATCTGAACGTACTTTTTTCTTTCTAGCAAGCAATTTTCAAGGAGAAGCAGATGATATCATTTTGCACGATTGACTTAAGCCTTAGAAGCAGTTTGCAGTGTGACACTTTGTCAAACGCATTAGCGAAGTTAAGGAAAATTACATTAACGTGTTTAGAACGATTTAATATTTCAGTAAAATCATTGACGGCGTCAAGTAATTGTGTCGTGGTTGAAAGGCCATGACGAAAACCATGTTGATTCACGTAAAAAACAATGTGATTCTCTAAATACACGGTCAAATGTTTAAAAAGAACGTGCTCTAAAAATGTTGAGCAGTAATGAAGCAAAGAAACTGGCCGGGAGTTTCCATTCAAGAGTTGAGATCCAGATTTGTGAACGGGAACGATGTTGGAAATTTTCCATTCTACAGAAACAAAGGGCTCCAACAATGATTTCTTAAATATTAGATAAAGATATTTAAAGCACCATTCTGCGTAGCGAACGAGGAACATATTTGGAATGCCGTCGTCATCAGCAGCATTTTTTGTCGAAAGATTCAGCAATGCTAAAAACAATCCTTGAGAGAGATGAAAACATCGGGTAACACTGATAGGTTTGGTGGCAGGTTTAGACGAGGAATAATGCCGTTATCTAAGGTGAAAGCAGACGAAACATAATCATTGAAACCTTCAGCGATGGCACAGTCATCCGTAAATAATCTGTCCGAAACCATAAGTTTGGAAATACCTTTTTGAGCCGAAAACAAAGACGTCCAAAACTTATCGGGTGATTCCCTAAGGAACGTGTGCATAGTTATATTGTTATACTTATATTTTGCATGACGAATCATAGCTTTCAGTCTTGTACGCATTTTATTGATATTTAAACGTCTTTTGCTCTCCCTGGAACGATTTATTTTTTGTTTAAGATGCAGAATATCGCGAGTTATCCACGAATTATGTTTTCTGGTAACTTTGATACTCGTTGGAAGAAACCTTCATAAGCATTCACGCACGGTTTCTTTAAAAGAATTCAAAAATATATTAATAGAAGAACCATGAGAGAACATGTCTGAAAAAGAATCAAACTTCATCTCAAGCGCATCAAGGACTGAGTCGTCTTCTGCTTCAGAAAAATTTAACACAGGCTAAGAAATCTACTTTTTACGCCGTGAAGGACGAAGTGTCGCAGTAGAAAACTCAACGAGCACCATTTGATGACCAGAGATCCCATCCAACACTTGGCAGTCGTACGTGCGCAAGTGGTTTCAATCAGAACATCTAGTATAGATTAGAAGACGAGGTGATTCGTGTTGAACTACTAACAATTTGAAGTAGATTGTTTTTAGAAACCAGGTCAACTAGCAAGGATGAATGAGGACAATCAATGCCACTGCACATAGAGTCCCAATCAATTAATTGTAAGCTAAAGTCACCAGCCATATCAAGAACCAGATATTTTTGTTTAGTCTTAAAAACAACATCAGCAAGAAGATTAAGAACGGATGAGCAAGCTTTGGGCGGACGATAGACTACGCCGAGGACGATTGGCGGTGTAAACCCGGTAAGCTTTAACCATAAACACTCAATATCAGAAACGTCATCGACTGCAGCAAAATCCAAATGATTTTTCAGGATAACGGCAACGCCCCCACCACGTGATTCGCGATCGTTCTGAACAATGTTATACGATGAAGGAATAACCTTTGAATCCTGAAAAGAACTATGCAGCCATGTTTCTGTTACAGCAACAATGTCAGGTTCGTGACCATACAACAAGCACTCAATGTCAACGATTTCGTTAGAAACACTTCTGGCATTGGCGTTTATTAATTTCAAAAATTTGGAGCAAGACCCGACGTGTCACGGTGAAAATGCACCTTCAAGAGACTCCATGGAACGTTCTTGTGTAGAAATACAAATTATAGCTGAAACGAAGTATAGTCTATAAGCCCAATGTATGGGAGCCACGTGCAAATCGACCGCTGCGCAGCCGTCTAGGTAAAATTAGAGTTATACTGTCAAACCCTTTATATTCGCGAGCCCCGGAATTTCGCGAATTTCGCGAATTAAAAACTTTGCGAAACTTAGGTGGTCACGCGAAAATTCCGGTCTCTAAAAGACCTCAATTGCGGCCTCCAGAATTACAGAAATTGAATGATCGCGAATATGTTCCTTTGCCTGATCCGCGAAAAACTGGGGCCGCAGCGAAAATAAACGGTTTTACAGTAAACGGTAAGACACAATTTAAATGAACACTTTCATTCCTCGTTTTATTTTTCTTGGACAAAAATTGTTGGTATTAATTGCATGGAGATTTAAGACCGTTCTAATACATGAAATCTGGTTATTTGCATGCTCACATAGTGTTTCCTAGTTTTTTTCTTTCGAAAGATGCATCAGTTCAGTTGAGCGAATGTGCTAATTACAATTACCACAAATTAAATGCGGCGACTATCGTAGAAAACACACGTTGGATGATGGCGCTTGTTTGAATTGACCGTCACCATCAAAAGGCCTAACTTGACTACTACCAGTATTCCCTGTATATAAATTAAATAATCCAGTTTCATACTGGCCCAGTGTTCCAATAAGACTACTACCAGTATTCCCAGTATACGCGTCCAATAATCCTATTTGATACTGGCCCAGTATGCCGACAATGAACTTTTTTTTTAATAGTGTCCACAAGCAAACATTTTATATTCTGCATTAAGCATGATAAACCAGCAAAATCAATAAACAGGGGAGACATTGGCGAAAAAAATTTATTAGTTAAACATGCAGACTTGATTTGAGAGAAAGAAGAAAAAAGCACGTCATTCCGATCATTACAAAACATATATGCGACCTGAGCACGCTTGCATCGAAAATACCTAACGTTCTGAAGTTATTGTCGCTGTCCTCAATTGTAAATTGATTATTATGTCAACTTTTTAATTTACCCTTAAGGACTTCTATGGGGGCATTGGTGTATGTAAAATACTGGAGTAAAGTTCCTAATCACACACGAAGCGGTGTGTGATTTGTATCGTTATAATAAACATCGGAGCCTTTGGTTTTAATTGTGTTTCATAAAAACATAATAAAGTACGTTGAGTTGTGCAAGGAGAGTTGAATATTGTTTTACATTTTTATTTGGAGACGGGAAGTCACAATTTATAACATCAGATACTAAGTAACATAAAAGGAATTAGAAGGGACCTTTAGAAAGTGATAGAATTTTAACCAGCAAGACCCAATATATGTCAAAACTAAGAAGCATTAAAAAACATTTCACCGTGTTATCCTGTCACACTATTTTCATTTAAGTTATTCACTTATAAACTGGTAATTGTTTGGTATGGACTTTAGCGTGAAGTTTTCTTGAACTGTTATTTTACAACTCGTTGAAAATTACTCATAAAGACAATGCCAATATCAACAGGCGAATGATGTAGTACCTCACAAGTTACATACGAGGTATGGAGTCCCTAAGGTTTGTATTTTTTGTCCTTTATTATTTAACATGCATGTAAATAATATCATAACTTAAAAAAAAAATTCTGTATTGAATTTGCTGCACCACGGACGTTAACCGCCACACTTCGAACCGTCTCCTGGCCGTCTGAAGAGTAGGACGTTGTGGGATACTCGGGCGTTTTATTTGTGCCATCAAAGTAGATACTGCCTACATCTTGCGCAGTTAAGTCATACTTATTAAACATTAAACGGATATAAGTCACACAGTTATATAAAGTGCACCTAGGGAAATCTGGAGAAAAAAAAAAGGCGACTTATGCTCATACATTTCGTTATATATGGTGTCACGTCACGTTGTCTTGCTCTTTTCATAAGATTATCAGTATGATAATCGATTACGTGCTCTGCTTGTCCACAAAGCTTGAAGGCTTTTCAGTGCTTATATTAATTTGTGAAAATATGCGGCGATTGCAAGACGTATCAATTATTAGTATTTGTGTATCCTGCTTCGCTACCCAGATAAAGTTTAATCTCTAAAAAGATTAAACAAGCCTTGTTTAAAAATTAAATAATTGAAGGGACCGGACCTACACGCACTCATTTCTGCAATGAGGTTTGAAACAAAACTTTCTTCCCAGTGCTTAGGATTTAGCAACGTTTTAATGGAAGCTTAGGAGAAGACTCGTTCTCCTTAGAAACGGCTCCCAATAAAATAAAATGCGCCATATTAGCGAGCGCAAAGAAATGTCCTACAAAACTGCACTTCGCCTATACCCTTCGTTTTCGCTTGTAGCCTAGTGACACGAGTTGTAAAGCCGCTTTTTGTTAAAACCGAAACGAAGAAAATAGCTCTGGTTGGGTTTGATGTCCTCAAACTTTAGCAGATGTTTCCGGTGACCCGAGAAAATCAATTACCGCAACGGAAACGTACCGAATAACAAAAGGTTGTTTTTATACAATGTGGCCGGATATTCTGCCGCTTTGTGTGAACGCTGAACCTTGTTTCTACCTGGACTGATCTATACATACGGGATGAAGCAAGCGGTGAAATGAAGCTGTTTTCAAATGTTTCAGGATGTGTGTTAGATAGGTACGCTTATTGTCTCTGCGCAATATCGAAACGCTTAGGCTGTAGACAGCATAGACCAAATTTTTCGCGCGAATGTTTTTAAGAGACAATAGTTGTGCCAACGAAAATTGTCACACTGTCTAATAAGTTAGAATATACGTCACACTCTAGCGAATATTCTAAAATGTGGTGTGCTCTCTCCCATCTTAGTTTGCTAACAAATTGTTGAGTTGCAGTAACTAAAAAGGCTCATCTGCGAAAAATCTTGAGACTGAGGAAAGCAGAAAACAAGGGAACACCACGCACAGTATCAAATTGAGGCGATGTGTGGTGTTACATTTTTTCTGTTTGCCTGAGTCTTATCTAGGTAGTCTGGCTGCGTCTTGTCACACAGAAAGGGGAAAGGCCGCATAGTTTCGAGGAACCATTGCGTTGGGAAAAGCATTGGGGGAAATAGGGATTCCAGACGAAACGAAATTACGCTACGCATCTCTGCAACGTGAAAAACGCGCGGAGAAGCGGCTTGCTCGTTGCCGTGGCATCGCAACGTCACTATCTACGCTACCTCTCATTGGCTCCTTTTTTCCTCTGGCAACAAACGGCGAGCCCTTAACCACGTACGGGCCGGTCACCTGGACGGCGCCGTGAGGCGAGCCCTCAGAGGGAGAAAACAGGTTTTGGCCTGCATCCCGCGGCAGCCAGCGGCGGGCGGCAATCCTCCGCAATGCTAGTCTGGCCGGGCCTTTACAATCACCTGGACGAACGCATCTTGCGCTAGCGGTCCTGCTCACCGTGGCTAAAAAGCGCTACTAAGGAGCGCCATCGAAGATTTTTTCGTTGGACGGTGGTGAACCCAGTAAACGAATGTTATTCCTATAATGTCATTACAACAATACAGCGTTTCATCTCGCCGGTTCGTCTCTCACTTCCTTTTCTCCTCTGAGGGAGGCAAGGTGGCAATTGCGCACTTTGGCTTCATCCAGTCTTCGCAATACCCTCTCTGGCCTCGAATGCGCCTTGCGTATCTTGGCAGGCGGAGGCGGAGGCGCCGCGTGACGGCGCGGCGCCTCTACATTAGTGTTGCGGAATGGGCGATCCCATTCCATTCCACTTCCATTCAGGGGAATTAGAATTTCCGACAATTCCATTCCTTTCAACTCCTCGGAATGGAGACACAGAACCCATTCCCACTCCTGAAATAGCTGAACTCCACAATTCCATTCCTCTGATTCCTAAACATGAAAAAAGGGAAAAAATTAAAAGAGCTAATTTTCTTCGGAAACAGACCGTATACCCTTCGCAGATACATGATTAGCATGTTGTCTGTTTGATAAAGCCTTAAAAACGTCTAGTTCGTACGTGGCTCAAGAAGCTCTCTGCTTCGAGTACTTGCACAACAGCAGCGCTAATACGCTGTTAGAGTCGACGCCACGTATACCTGCCCCAAATGACTGCGGCGAGAACAGAAAACCGCTGCCAAAGAGCAATCGCTAGACGGCGCCAGCAGAAGCGACTGTAGCACCATATTATGGAACCTGCCTTAGAACGTAAACTTTTATATTTGCAGTGCGAGTTTTGCGATTTCTTAACATATTCAATCCAAATCTTTATTTGCGTTCCACGCAAACACTAGAAGTTTGGCTAAGTTACAATTTAAAAGCAGGGAGTAGAACTGATCAATATTCAGGTTCGGCTTTGATACTGGTTCAGTAGCTTTGCTTTTTGTTCCGCTACGGTTGTGCAGGTTCAGTAATGCTTTTGAAATAACGATTCGGTTACCGGTTCCACCGAGCGCTAACCAGCTCAAACCGGTTCTTGAAAAAAATATCCACTCCTCCCAGTCGTTAACATAAATAGTCGAGTTCAACACAACGTCGTATGCATCTAAAGAAAAAAAATATAGGTCATTATAAGTCATGCAGCAGAAACGAAGACAACAAAACCAATACTATATACTCAATTTCGTTTTGTAATCTTGACGTTTTAACGCAAGCACCGTTTTATGAAAATTGCGTGGTTATGCAGGTGCTTGGAAACTACGAAAGTACAGTACTCACATGTGAAGTCAATCAGCCAGCACGAACACTGACAATTATTACCCAGGGTAGATGCGAAATTTAGCCAGTGGAGTAGGCCCGCTAGCCTGGGGTCTTTACGGGCTTTCGCAGCTCTGATACACAACCGCACGCCGGTACGATACTCATCCTGGTCGAAACGGCGAACTACCCACGCCGCACGCCCGAACGAGTTGCTCGAACGACTGAGTTGAAGAGGTGAAAGACAGCGAAGTTGAATTGAAAGACGATTAAAACAAAACAAAAGACAAAAAATACAACGGGCGACTTTCTGTTTCTAAAAAACGCATAGCACAATTTTTTTTTTTTTTTTCATGTCGAGTTTAAGGCACCGGGCGACTGGCGACCTGCGCCACTGTCGCGCTCGTCGCGGCTCCACCTCTTGGCGCCTCCAGTTTTTGCCACAGCGGAACGAAAGCACCTACTGCCGTCAACTTTATGTTTCTGTTTTGATGCTTATGTTCGCTTTCTCCTCCTTGAGGAATATTGCTTACAAGCAAAAAAAATGCGGGCACGCACACAAAGAAAAGCTCTTTATTCTTTCGGCATAGGCAGATATATTTTGTTTCACTGCAATGAACGCAACGACCTACACGAGCCAATCCATAGTTTAAAGCTTGTCTCGTGACTTCGCGCTCTCCGCGTCGCTCCGCCCAACCGGAAAAGACATGTGAGATCCTCCGAGCTATGAATTGACTCCGTTGGCTCGTAGCGTTCTTTGCGGTCCATGGTAATGTGAAACATAGTATAGGAGTGTACGCCTTCCCGCTGACGCCAATTCGCGCTGCACATAGACGTGAAATATAGCTCTTTGTTTTATTATTTTTAGCTGACCAAGAACATCAACTTTTTGTGAGAATTGCCGACCGGGAAACACCGTGTAATGACGCAGAAGCGCAAAAACGTAGCGATACTTTCTCCATCGGTTCCTTTAAAAATGTTAAGTACTCGAGAGATGTTTTGAGGGTCCATCTAAGGTCGAGTAAGGAATTTTCTTCGACACGAATGGAAGACCTTATTCCCGAAAGTTTGTCGTCATCGAAACTATCGCGTTCTCGCGCTGCGAAACCACTCTAATAGCTTGGTCGTTCCGAAGGCAAAATTCGTAACCGTTGCAAGCCCCCGTAAAGTATGACTTGCGTCGTCGTCGCAGTCGTCGACTACGCCTCATAGTGCGTTTGAAATAAAGTAATGATAGATTACATAATGCTTAGAAAACGACTGGGTGGGTGACTGCTTGTCTCGAAAACAATGTAACTAAAGAAATTCAAGAGGGCAAAAATAGCCATTATGTTAGAGTTCTGCAGGGGACGGGGAAGTCAGAAAGACCGGGGCCGGTAGGCCGTATAGAACGCATTGTTCTAAAGCCCGGGATGGTCCCGGGCCGGGCACTCGGAGAGGACCGTACTTGCATCATTGTTAGATTACGAATGTAGTAGATAAACTACACTGTCTTCTGTTTTTTTTTTCCTCAAAACACCAAATTATATCTTTGACGCCACTTTACAGCGGTTGCGCTGTTCCGACTTTTCACTCCAGAACGGTGGGCATTCCGCACAAAAGTTACAAGAGCAAGCTCCGCGCTTTAAACGGGCTTGCCGAGCACGCGCGATCGTGCAGGGCAACAGTAGCTCAAGGCAGTATTGGCGGTATGCTCGGACTTGCATATTTTGTAATTAAGCATGAGGAAGATACATAGAAAGGGGGGATGGACAATAATGACTTCCAACAAGCAACAACATTTATTGACCCGAAGTCTGCATATATAGGTGAAGGAGGGGAGGGTAAAAGATGCCACAGTGGAAGGGGGAAAAGCAATGGGACAGGGGGTAAAGGCAAGAGGTGAAGGACGATCCCATGAGGGTGACATCTAATCGCTTGGAGCAGCGGAAACGAGGGACGTCAGCTCTGGCCCCCAAAAGAAATTACGCTACGCATCTAGTACGGAGTCAGCCCGAGGCTCAGTCAGCCCGCCAAGGGCTGACTCCCTTTCGAGAGGTGCGTCCAAAGTGCGTCATCTCCGATAGCCGGAAATGATTCCGGCTGAAGACAACTCTGCTATCTCCAGCAGGGCGAGGTCCGGGCCAAGCAAGGTTATGTAGGCATCCCACCCGCCGATTTCGGCTCGGGTTCAACTAAATCTAGCGGGAAAACTTTTCCGCTAAATTTAGCGGGGAAACTTTTCCGCTAAATTTAGCGGGCAAATTTTCCCGCCATATTTAGCGCGGAAGTTTGTCCGCTAACAGCAATGGAAAACGTTTTCCGCTAAATTAACAAAAACAAATTCCGCTAAATTTATCGAAAAAAGTTTTTTCGCGAAATTTTGCGGAAACGTTTCTCCGCTAAATTTAGCGGTAAAAATTCCTCGCCAAATTTAGCGGCGAATTTTACCTGCCAAATTTGCCTATAATGCACCACGCGCAGTTACGCCGACGGTGACGTCGCTCAAACCAGAAACGGGCGCCTCAGGGCTGCTCTCTATAAGGTATCCGCGAAACGTCTATCAAATAGAAATTGGCTGATGCTCATATATTACTTGATTCACCCAACCATGTAGTTTTATAGTGATAAAATTGAAGCGTTAGTAACTATGGCTTAGAACAGTGGCGTAGCAGGTACTTTTTTCAGGGGGGTGGGGGGGGGGGGGGGGGGGGGGCTGAGGTGGCTGGGATGTCCATGACTTGGGGTACGGGGGAGGGGGCTGGAGGTACAGAGCGCGACACTATTAGCGCGAACAAGCGATCGCCGATTTTTACAGTTTTTCTCTTTGAAACCAAGGGATGTCATCCAAGTTAATATTGCTACGGAAAGAGCTCATTTAGTTATATAATGTAAGCGATAAAATTTCGTGCTCGCTAATGCTATTTAGAAGTAAAATGCGAAAATGCGCCGATGTCGTGTTCGCGCTAACAGTGTCGCGATGTGTACATATGCATTTGTATAATATAGGGTCGGCTGGATTTGGGGGGGGGGGGGGGAGGGTTGAAGTCACATAAGCCCCCTCCTGGACGCCCCTGGCGAAGATATATCGGACTAATAGTTCAGCGTATATAATATATATATATTATAATTTTTTTTTCCTTGAGTACCCCGACAAAAGCATTTTACAAAAAGGTGACGTCTTGCGTTGATACGAAGGCTTCGGCAGGCCATTCCAGTCCACAAATGTCTCCGGAGGAAGGAATTTCAAAAGGCCGTTTTTCTACTGAAAAGAAGGCCAACTTTTGCGTGGTAATCAATGCAAGGGGAAAGGCAATGCGGTAATAATATTAATGATTGATGTAAATGGAGGACCAAGTAAACCTGTGAAGAAGACAAAGTGACAGTGATGAAAATGTGAAAACTCAGCTCCGCCTTTTCAAGATAGTGTCATTCATTTATGTATAACTATTTTAACAATTTCGCGCTTATCTAACAATCGAGTAAACAACTTTTGACTGGAACAGTCATATCTGTAGTATTATAAAATGAATGTAGACCGTACTCAAAACCAACGTTCCATTTATTGGAACATCCCTTTTACAAAATCTCTCGATGCACGTGGCAATTTTTTTCCAAAGAAAAGTAATAAATAAACTTCAAGTGACATGAGCCCGCTTGTGATTGAAGTTATACATAATTTTCAAGAGATATGACATATTTTTCATAGAGTTGAAACAAAGTTTCATAAAAAAACTAAAATAGCCACCTGTTGCTATCGCTTTCCTGTCAGCATCCGTTGCATATTGGTGAATGTAGCAAACTAAAAATTGTGACATCCGCACACGGTATTATTCAACGCTCTGATTCGCTGCAATGGGAATACCAATTGGTATATATAGCAGACGCATCCACACGTATTTTCACAGGCCTTCTTGAAGAGTTTGAAGAATTTAGATTCGAGCCAGCAACGAAAGGTAAGAGCTTCGTTGTAGAATGATTCTTAGACATCTAACAGGATGAAGGCACCACTGTTAGATTTCGAAACCGATTAAGCCATTACTTCTATACTTCTCGCCCGTCAACAACTCAAGTTTCTATCCACTTAACTTGGTGAGGTTTATACTTCAGCAATAAGTGGGAAACACATCAAAGCAGAAAAAAGTCGCGTTACAAGAAAGAACCTTAAACATAAGACACTGCCCATGGGACCACGACTTCTCTGGTTTTATTATGCAAACACCGGTGTTGATATTGGCACTGACATTATAATGTAGGCTTACTCTGGTAGTCCAATACATTAAATAGGGCGAACATTTCATAAGGGTTACTCAAAGTACTTTGATTGAAACGGTTTTTAGGACCTAAGATCGGGCGGTATGAAGAGCACTTATTTTCTCCTCCTGCGCTAAACATTTCTTCGTATTAAATAATACGGCGCGAAGCTGCCGTGTTATCACATTAATAAATATATTTACACGTTGTAGCCGGAGTTTGGTGAATATTTTCCTCGATAAAAAGGAACTAGTAGGGTGCGGCATTTCAATGTGTGTTTGAGACATAAGTGTTTTAATTGTACAAACGCTACAAATTAAATATGATTCATTATAACATTAAATGTATTATTTAATTTTCTAGGACCGCTTCAACCATGGAAACGAAAACCGCAATTGTGCTGGTGCTGTTTTGTTCATCGTGCCTGATTCATCGAGGCGAAGCAAGCACCCCGAGTAACCCGACAAAACAATTTTACGACGTATGTATCACTACAACTGTGCACCCACCAACGACGATATTTATGTTTCATATATAGAGTCGAGTGCTCAGTTTACTGACTCGATTGTCATAGCAGGTATGAGAGTTTCAATTATAAAGGTCCAATAAAGATGAGCGTGACAGTCTCAAAAATAGATCCTGCACATATTTAAGCCGCGAGAAAAAATAAGAAAAGAAAAACAGCCAAATGAAACAGTAATTTAGATCCGAGCTGCATAATAATCATGAATCACGAAAAATCAAAGAGCTTTAATCGGTCGTTGGCACCATTCCGTATGCAGAATGCGTTCGCAATATATGTTTACTTACTACTACTTGTGAATACTGTTCACCCCAGGTACGGGGCATTAACAGGTGTGGGGTATAGAAGAACACTCAAACATAAAACATCAGGACTACAACACAGTACGCATTCAGCGACATCTACTTAAAATAGAGGAACTAAAATAGCGCACACATTGAACATACTATCTAGCACTGAACAAAATGAATTCTCAGCACATGAAATCTACTACTTAGCAAAAATATTAGAACTACTATTTATCCGTCCAAATCACACATATTCAGAAGGGCACTCTCGAATTCATGTAAACAGTCTAATGACAAAATATATTGTGGGAGATTATTCCAGTCTTTTACGGTTCTAGGGAAAGAAGAAAACTTATAAGCGTGTTATATTTGGGTACTTCAAACTGATTAGTACTAACGTATCTGAGTTCTCTCGATGCGCGATGTGTTAATCTAGAGTCCGGGTTAATATTATACAGGTTATGAAAAAACACAAAGAAAAACTTTAGTCGAGCAATTTTTCGACGGACGGAAAGTAAAGGGATGTTGCTAGATGTTGCTAGATGTGGTATTCCTATCTTGTTATGTTTTTGTGGATCTTTCATTTTACACTACGAGGCAATTTGTTGGAATACAATTGGCTCACAGCGCAGGACCTGAGCGTTGGTGTGTTTTCAGATCTCAAGCTGATGGAGAGTGAGCGCCGTGGGGTTGCACGGGTGGGAAAAGATACAGAAATGTATTAATATTACTCAAGAACACATTAATTTATTTCTTTGAAGAGCCATGTCTTGAACTAAACACAAAAGCCTAATAGTTCTGCAATATTCGCTGTGGTCGAACTTCATAAAAATCAGTATAAGAGTTAAAAACCACAGGTGTGCACGTTGCATGGTGCACGGAGTCAGTTTTTACATGATACCATATTGCCTTTACAGGATATGAAAACTAGGCCCATCCTGACATACCAGTGCTATCACAGTGGCAACAGCATTGATCCACCGGGCTCCATCGACTACACCATTCTCTGGGACGGGACCGATTCAAGCACTACAGATGCCAGTGGCATCACGTGGTCCGCGGTAGCGGGAACTCCTAATTCTTACACTAAGTGCGTATATTAGATTTGTCACTAAAGGGGTTATGAAAAAGCACATTCAGCTGATGACCGGCGTTGTTTTTTTTTGTTTTTTTTTTATGCGGGGGCCATTTGTTTGTAGCGTGGACGTTTGAAGCCATGCTTCTAATACGATTAATATGAATGTTCCGCTTACTTAAACAAGAAAAAGTGAAAATTAACATAAACAAGGACAACGCACAACATCATGAGCCATTCCACTATGTGAATGTGAATTACCACCGAAGCTGTATAGCACACGGCACAGGCCCGCTCGGAGGAGCCGGAGGAAACTAGACACGCGCAACGGGACCGCCGCCCACCGGAAGGTAGACACGCGCGACGGTACCGCCACTCTGGATGAGCGGAAGGAAAGGAAACTAGGCACGCAAGCGCTTGGAGCGACGACAAAGAGAGGGCGGTGCGAGCATAGACATGGCCGATGCGGGTCTCACAGCGGCAAACCTTTGTGAATTCTCTATTATCTACCTGCGAATCTACTGATCCTGAAAATGATTCTTATTGATAAATAATCTACTGAATATACCTATTGATAAATTATCCAAGCAACAAGGAAAATGCAGGGAATGGTGTTCCATGGGCCGCACGTTCCGGCGTCTGGAGCAGTAACAGTTCTGAAGGAAAAGCCTAAAAAAAATGACATCTTTTACGCTCGTTTGTCATTTCTTTATTTCCGTTATTTAATTCGGATCTTTTATACGGGGAAGGCTTGCGCGAGAGGCGATGCGAGTGTAAAGTTTTTGGTCACGTACTTGAAAATATCCACGGAACTCTAGCCATAAACAGGTTCACTGTAATTTCGTTCAAAAAGACAGTAGTTGAGTCGCAGCTGAACCAAATTGACTTAGGAAATATTAAACTAAGATAAATAAAGAATTTTCAAAAAATTGCATAACACATTTCGGTTAAACCAGAAGAGTGCCAATATCACCCATTCGCAAACTAAAAAAAAAATATTCCTTTTTGTTTAAATTTCTTACATTGACTACACCAAACTATTTTCAGTCTGTATAGACGCAATTCTGAGTTGTGATAAACCAGCTTTGAAGACTTTGATTGTTTACTGCTACTTCGTTTAAGAACCAGTCATGTAAATATTTCCCGTTTAGTTAAATATTAAGACTTTGTACCCTAGAATTTGTAAGACCTTATTTTAAATTCTTGCGAATACATTTGCTAGCAAGACTGGTATGACACCGCTACACCACTCGTCGATCGCGTTACCTTTGCACTGATCGTCACATCATTATGCGGAATTCGTGAAAAGTTCTTTTCATAAGAACAAAAAAAGCGAGGCTGTGTTTCTTCGGTGCGTCTCTGCAGACTCGCGTTCTACGAAGGCTATATTCCCCTGATTAAAGTACGTCCAAAGCCATGTTTTCTAACCAAGTACGAACGTTCGTTGGCTTCTCTCCGGCATCTCGAGCATAGTCATACTCAGCACATCGCCGCTTCTGCTCACCTGGCTCCTCTCTATTGAGAGTAATGTCGCGAAAAAGCTGGAGAGGGCTCCGCACGCGGCTTCCACGCGTAAGAACCCGCTACGAATTTTTGTACACTGTTTTTCATTTTACTTTTTCCGCTTCTGTTTAGCTATGTTCTCTTCTGTTTGCTCCTTTCTCGTTCGATGCATTCTGAAGACAGCGGCATATTGAGCGACAGCATCGCTTCGCGGCCCGCGAAGGGGGCGATGGAGGAGGGGAAGCAAAATCGATTCGTGTTGCAGATGAACATATTCTTTGGGATGCTGGCCAAAAACGCTGTCGCATTTGAAACAACGCATATTGTCCCAGGAGATGAACATTAATCTAGAATTGATTGAATAGAGTGAATATATTGATTGACTAGATATATTATACTGCTTGAATAGATTGAATAGAACTGATTCGTTTTCCTTTTAGCGGCACACTCTTCCAATTAGAGGACAAGCGCGACGTGGCAACAAAGAAATTCGAAACACTAAACTCTATAAACTATAAAAAATGATATCGCCAAGAAAAAAAGAAAAAAATTCAGAAGGAAAACAAACTGGGTGCCTTACATTTCAAAGAATGCAAAAAAAAAAAAGTGTTCGAGTACGACTGGCATTTATCCGATGGAAATGCTTTAAAGTTGGTTATTTCTCACCCCCTTTTCACCCCTTTCCTTTAGCTTAGGACCCCTTGCCATACGTTTATCAGCACTTTTTGTCGTTTAACCACTCCTTTCCATTGGTTTATGACCCTTTCGAACTGCTTATGACCCATTTTCAATCTTTTTTCACCCCCTTTATTACTCGTGGGAAGAATCCTATCTATTGCCGGAGCGGCAACTGAGCTGGGCTGCTTTCCAAAGCGGTGCGGCGCCTGCTCATCTCTGGCTCCGCGCCGGTTGTGCGACGCTCGTATTGGTCCGAAGCATTTAACTCAGCACGAGTTACCCTCTCCCTCTCTCCCCGCCGCCGTGGTGAGGCATCGAACACCTAAAAAAGCGCCAAAAAACAACACAGGGACGATGAAGTAGACAGACAAGGGCGCACTCTGAACTGATTTTTATTAATGAATGCTACTCATATATATAGCTTTCAACTAACACATAATCTCTCCCAAGCTCTGTGTAACCCACGCAACACGAAGGGATACTCAATCCCCGATAAGGAAAGGGACTATCGCTTATGCATTTTTCGTACATTGCCTGGATTTCGAAGGCCTCATGCAGCTCTTTAGAAACCCTATCCGGGTATCTTGCCAGAAACCTGGTGTTGCCAAATGACGGGGCACATAGGCAACGACTGCAGTAAGTGGCAAGATGTCCCAATTGAGTGGCTTTCGTCACCGCGGCGTATTCACCTGCACGATCATTGAAGCGCGTTCCCGTCTGGCCGATATAAGACGAACCGCATAATGTTAGAATTTCGTAGACAACACCCGTAGTACACTCCGTGTATTTTTTTGCGGTGCCCACAGGCACATCGTAGCGCGAGGCAACTTTCTTAAGATTATGCGTGACTGTGTGCATATACGGGATTAACAACAGCCTCGTCGCATTCCTGTCGAGGGGGTTTTTGACGAGCAAGTGTTTTAAAATTTGTCCACGGCGTATTGGAATGCAAAGAGGAGAACACCAATCAAAGGGAGATATAGAAAACGCGCAGGGAACAAGCGATGACGAGGAAGCCAAGCGCGCCGTCATTGGTGGAGGTCGGAGAGAAGCAAACCTTCGTGGCCGTCTTGGGGCGCAAACAAGGGCAGGAGGTGCGGAAGGGGCCGAAGAACTTGCACACCGTATAAAAATGCGTGGATCATGCGTGTGTATACGCATTCCCACAACTGCTTTCCTGAGAGTGTCAAATCCGTTTCGCGTCGTCGCCGGGCGCCAATCCAACAACGCCGTTTCGGATCCGTGTACGCGCAGTGTGGATCACGGAAGGCTAATGCAAATACAGAGGGCTTGCGTTTGCTCGTACATTCAATGCTACAACTCACCATTGTTTGAAATACGTGTTTTATATGAAATTATGTGGCATGTTTTTATTCGCGGTCTTTGAGTGGTTTTATTAAGCTTCAAGGTTGTAATTTCGCGCTCAATATGTCCCTTTGCTGGACTCCTTTGTCGTTTCTTGGCGCTATACTTGACCTTGCCCCCCAAAAAAATCGCCTGTGTGAATTGTATGCTGCTGCAGGTACGTGCTTTGCAGCCCATAACGGCAACTGAGAGAACGTCAAATCAGATCATGCATAGCAATTCTACCTTAAGTAATGTTACTGTCACCGACTATAGGCAGGCAAGCGCTTGGAACGACGACAAAGAGAGGGCGGTGCGAGCGTAGACATGGCCGATGCAGGTCTCACAGCGGAAAACCTTTGTGAAACCTCTATTATCTACCTGAGAATCTACTGATCCTGAAAATGGTTCTTATTGATAACTAATCTACTGAATAGACCTATTGATAAATTACCCAAGCAACAAGGAAAATGCAGGGAATGGTGTTCCATGGGCCGCACGTTCCGGCGTGGTTTGTAAGCCATGGTTTGTAACCAAGTACGAACGTTCATCGGCTTCTCTTCGGCATCTCGAGCATAGTCATACTCACCACGTCGCCGCTTCTGCTCACCTGGCTCCTGTCCATTGAGAGTAATGTCGCGAAAAAGATGGGGAGGACTCCGCACGCGGCTTCCTCGCGTAAGAACCCGCTACGAGTTCATGTACACTGTTTTTCATTTTACTTCTTTCCGCTTCTGTTATGCAAAAATCGGAACAGGGCCCGTCTTCCAAGATATTTAGGGAACCACTCCTCCCTATGGGGAGGAGTGGTTCCCTAGATATCTTGGAAGACGGGCCCTGTTTCGATATTTGCAAAGTTGAGATGACGTGCCACGTCACTGCCGCAATTCGGACCTAGCGCGGGCCTTAAATCAGCAACGGTTGTCGTCTACCCAGTTAAGCGAATTCGAAAGTATTAGTACACAGAGAGCTGGTCAGAAATTGAGTCCGCCGAAACCAGTGGCTGGGATGGTCTAATAGGTTAAGGCGTCGCCCCGGACAGGCGAAGGTTGCGGGTTCAATCCCCGCTCCTGGCCCAATTTTTCACCAGCTCTCTTTCCCTTTCCCTAACTTTAGGCAATCAATTTAATAATCACCTTCTCCCCTCTTCGTTCACAATATCACTACGGCTGCACTTGTCAATCTTCACTCATTCCCATTATATATATGGTGCCGCCTGTCCCTATGGGGAGGAGTGGTTCCCTAGATATCTCGGAAGACGGGCCCTGTTCCGATATTTGCAAAGCTGAGATGACGTGCCACGTCACTGCCGCAATTCGGACCTAGCGCGGGCCTTAAATCAGCAACTGTTGTCGTCTACCTAGTTAAGCGAATTCGAAACTAATAGTACACAGAGAGCTGGTCAGAAATTGAGTCCGCCGAAACCAGTGGCCGGGATGGTCTAATCGGTTAAGGCGTCGCCCCAGACAGGCGAAGGTTGCGGGTTCAATCCCCGCTCCTGGCCCAATTTTTCGCCAGCTCCCTTTCCCTAACTTTAATGCAATCAATTTAATAATCACCTTCTCCCCTCTTCGTTCACAATATCACTACGGCTGCACTTGTCAATTTTCACTCATTCCCATTATATATATATATATTATATATGTATATATATTATATCTATATACACTCAATATGCTTTTTGATTTTTTCTGACTTAATATTTATGCATTGAGGGCACTGGTTTATTCGGTAGAAAAAGAAAAGGGCAATGTTCTCACATGTGCTAATTTTTGGTGTCTGGAATATTTTTAGTATGTAATTTTTAACCTTGTAATTAAAACCTTTTTCAGAGGATCTCTCTCGACACATTACGACTCCGCTAGTGGTGTCGGTAAACTT
The DNA here is from genome assembly GCA_013358835.2 of Ixodes persulcatus. Classification (NCBI taxonomy): domain Eukaryota; kingdom Metazoa; phylum Arthropoda; class Arachnida; order Ixodida; family Ixodidae; genus Ixodes; species Ixodes persulcatus. The sequence continues at coordinate 211,596 of JABSTQ010009611.1, forward strand.
ACTACTTCATGTAAGTAAAAATAAAGGTAATACGTAACAACTAGACGCATGTCTTGAGAGTTATTATTAGTGACAAATGCACAGGCGTGTGCTACATGCAATGTGTTAATGCCGTATAATGATTCGATTACAGCTGTTGAGGAGGACTTGACTGTTGCAGAGCCGTTTGTTGGCAAGGCTCTATTTTGAAGATCGGTAAGCTGCAACATGTAAAACTTTTTTTTTCTTCTCTTGGGACCACGAATGACTGCAAATAGAAAAAAAAGTGTCTTATATTGAAAAAAAAAAATAGATAACAAAGTATTTCACTGAAACATTTTATCACAGGTTTTGTAGCATCGAGGAGTTTTAAACAAGCAATCTACAAACATGAATAATTTTTTGCAAAACCTGTGTTTATAAAATCAAGAGCTCTCTGTAAGTGAACTTTATCGCAAAGGCACTCTAGCTGTTAGGAAGAATGATAGAAAATAAACATTGTATTGAATTGAGCACTCGCTTACTACTGTCAAGAACGCAGGGTACTAAGATATCTACAGCCCTTGTTTTTTGGCTGATGCTACGTTATTGTGTAACACATATACGTGCTCCGGTTTTCTTAAAATGACCATGGGATGCATCTTGGGATAGGATAAATATTTTATATTGTGATCTTACTAATCACATATCGTTTAGTTGATAAAAAGAAAGGGGGTAAAAATCAAAAGCCTGCTTTTAAGCACGAAAATGTGAATATATAGCGGATAATTTCGTTCCGCCTTTGCTTCGAAAACTCTTCGCATATTTACTGTGATTCAATCGCTGTGCCCAAATCACCTCCGCCGACCCCAACTCACGCACTGGACAAGGCCACTGCGCCACTCGTATGTATGCGCTCGTCAACAATCAATCCGTCGACGAATATTTGTATATGCGTTCGTGACAAAAGAGTGCCGCGACGGCATTTATCGCCACTTGCGTATGACAAGTTAAATATTGTGCTTACAAACACGGTGTAAGCTTGGAGGCATTGCACCGGTGCCCAAACTCGCAACGACCGCGTGATTTATTATTTTGCTTTTATGTTGAGGATTAAAGCTAAGGAGGAAGAAGTTAAAAAATAATTTCATGGTCACTTTAGCATACAATCACGCCTTAGGTTTGAAGTTGGATTAGCGATTGAAATATTTTGAATCTTGTCACGCACCTTGCAAAACTTGCTTCGAAGAAGCAAGCTGTGTGTCATAAGGCGACTCACGTGTTGAGCACAGCCGCTTTGTAGGACAGTTTTTTAGAAAAAGTCGTAAATTAAAAACTTTATCTCATTCCACTGTGACACGAGTAAGGAACGTTTGTTCAAATCCATATTAAGGGCTGCCATATATTCTGCGACTATAAACCTGTTAATTTTGTAGACAGAGAATATAAAAAGTATAAGCAAGTAGTGTTCAGCGCTGTCGGCTCAGACTGTACCAGAAGTGTGGAACACGCGGTACACTTGTAGGATAAAGGAAATTGTGCAGAAATGCTCGCTTGAAGAGACGAATGGTTTCCATTCCGATGTAACTTTACAACAAAGCATAGTCTTTAAAAAAAGATGGTAACAATTTTCGGCAAACACTCACTTTACTGCTTCTCAGACAATTGCAAGGAATTCGGAATGAGAATGAAAGGCAACCTGGAATTTTATATAAGCTTGAACAAAAAAAGCGTTTATTTCTTTGGATGCCAAATGAAGCATGCAGTATTGAGCATAGTTGTAAACCCGAGACTGGGGATACAGACACAGAACAAACACCGAACGACGCGGACGTGTCGTTCTGTGTTTGTCCCTTGTCCGTATTCCCAGTCTCGGGTTTACAACTATGCTCAATTTACACCAGCTAGCCTGCACCCTCACCATTGCTTCTTGCAGTATACGTTCTCTGGTTAAGTTTTGTATCCTGTTTGTTTGATGTTAAACTCGCTTGCTATTTTCTATTGCGAGATACTAGAAAGAATAATGGCACCATTCTTTTTCAAGTTTAAAACCGCAGTAAATAAACATATATCTTAAAATCTTCTTATGTTTCAGTCCTCACCAGTTCAAACAATGAAGAGGTCTACAAAATATATGATGTGGACTACAAATGCAAGAACGCCAAGGAACTACTAGCTCAAGTTTGTCCAGACCCATGCACCTGGGAGCTCACCCGAGAGGTGTAAAACGATTGAAACTCTATTAATGAGTTAAGACACACTGGGCTACCTGATTCATTTCTCCGGTCTTTGAGTTCCTGATATTAATAAAGATAACGGTGTGTACGAAGCCCATTATTCCTTTCAAGTTTCGTTTCATCAGAAACCCTATGAGTTTCACCATGGATGTGTGTTTCTTCTATATTTTACTACGTTTCGTAAAATAGAATATCTTACCGGAAATGGACGCAAGCTTTTTTCCTTCCATACCTCGTCGTTGGTGAAAATAATCAAAATGTTAAATATTTGCGCGTAACTTTATGCTGCAAGCACAAATGGTGAAACAGCAGGCTTTGCCGAAATTGCTCTTTAAGAATAATATTTCCTTATGATTTCTCCTTCTTTTTCAACCGTGACGTGGGTTATTAAAGGAAAAAATGTGACGCATGTTGTCACACTTGGCTCTGCATATCTTCCGATTCACCCACAGTCATCTTATATAAAACTAGGAGTTGACGAGCAAAAAAAGTGTTTACAATTAGAAATTCCTAGCATGAAGTTCCACTTGTGAAGTGTTTAACAATTATAGACCCCTTTCGAAATACTGTCCTTTGTTGGCAGCTGCGGAATCCCTGCACAATGGCGGACTAAAACCGCAGCGTCACAGCACACTTTATGCGTTTGGGTGGAGTAGAAGAAAAAACATACCACAGAAAAAAAGGTGATAAGCGCAGTGACGTTGCACTTTCGACGTTGTTTGATTGGCTCGTCGGATTAGCGTTTGCCGCGATCGGACGTTCGCTATCACACTGAATGACTTGCACGTTTCACGACGTCAGTCGTTCCGCCATTGTGCAGTGGTTCCAACCTTCTGATAACCGGCACGTTAATATTGAAAGGGGTCCATGCTAATCTCGGATGAAGTTCGTCAAACTTACAGTCGCCCTATTTTTTAATATTATCAAGCGAGCGTCGACCGCCGGGACCGCCAGCACTGTGCCGCGGAAAAATGCGGCGTCACGGGAGAGATTAAGGCGCGTGCGCACAAAGCCCTTTCTGGTGGGAGCGTCATCTGCTAGGCTATTCCGTTGACCTCACACAGCCCCTGCTCCGTAGCAAAGGAGGGCAGGGCGCTTGCAGTGTCGAAGTGCATCGCCGATACGGCCTTCCTCTTGAAATGCGTTCAAAATCCTATTGACGTTAGCCGGTGTAACCCCGACGGTTGTTTCTATATCTCTTTGCGTCATGCCGCCCATCGACATTCTCACAACACGTTCCCGTGTTTTTATGGACCCTCGAGGAGGCATAAAAATGTGCACGCGCCCGCTGGTCAAAGAAAACTGACTACCCGGCTACATAGGCTAGATGACGACAGCAACAACGCAGTTGATAAAACAAAACAGCAAGCCCATACGGAAACCCTGTCTATACTCCGTTTCACTTTGTGTTGTACCGCAGCCGACGCTACGAGTTATCTTGGCCAGTCCAACGCTAAAAGTGTGTCACGGGGCTTACGCGTTGGGTACAACTGCACGGGGAAGCACGATATCACGTGGCAGGGTGAAAGCACTGGATTGGTTTTGATGCTTCGTAGCATTGTCTGCGATATATAATTTAATGCATCGTTGCATTCAGTTTGTCGCGTCACCGTATTTTTCCTTTTTGTTGGTGTTCACAAAAGTAAACGCAAACATGAAATGAACAAAAAAGTAAATTAAACTCGAGATGACGCGCTGTTTATGCCACGCCTGAGCAGTATCACGCAAGCAACCGCTGTTCAGATGTTTGCTTAAAGGCGGTTAGCTATGCCAGCAGATAATGAACAGCAGCTGTGTGCGGTCCACGGAATAGCCTAGCAGACGACGCTCGCAACTATAGAAGAGTTTTGTCCGCACGCGCTTATCTCTCCCGTGAATCCGCATTTTTCCGCGGCACAGTGCTGGCCGTCCCGGCAGGTCGACGCTCGCTTATATTATTAAAACATTGGGCGACTGTACATATTAACTCAAAGATAATACCATTTCAATGCCCGATTATTGCAAAAAGCACGTAACCTGGTGTCAACCATAGCTTGTTTTAGACGTCCACCTGATACGCTAAACTACAAAAGGGCAGGCCCAAAATATTTTAGCTTCATAGCAGCGCTGTCGGTCTCGTGCTGAACCAGAATCAAGGACAACGATAGACTTTCCATATGAATGAAACTGTGTATCACACCTTTGTGTTATTTTTTATTGCTTTTTGTAACAAAGATAAGAGATCATACATTTACAAGGTGGTGCAATGGTTAATTGGCTAGCGGGGCGCATGATGGGTTTAAAATAGCTGTCTGACGATCTTTCGGCGGAAATGAATGGTCTCAAAAGTGTCTGAGAGTCACCAACTTGTGAACTGCTTGGAACTATTATAAATTTCGTGACACATTTCGATAAACTGTTGTAAGCATGCTATGTTTAGAATTACAAGAGGACACCTAAGACTGCTTACGTGTATTAATGCAAAGCATTCCTACACGCAGCGCATTCCTACAAGCAGCGCGCCCCTCTGTCCTACACGGCCCGGAGGACAGCAGCAGAGCACCCCTCCCCTCCGCGGCGCGACATGGCTGAAAGTAGAGTCACTATGTGGGTTCCCAGAGTAACGAAACTCCGAAGGATCGTTCTAGAACTACGGCACGGCGCTGAAACTGAAACCATTGCGCCGCCATCTTAGGTCCACGCGTCGGCGGCGGTAGGCAATAGTGGCATGCATTGGACCGTGTTGAAGGAGCTGGTCCAGGATGAACCAGCTGTAATCGGCAATCACCTCACAGAGCTTGCTTGTTGCAGTGGGCTGGAAATCTTTCCGTTTTACTATGGCCAACCAAGCCTTCTTTCTCCCTCTTGCAGTTGCGTTCTTTCCAAACGGGATTCGGAAGATTCTCTTTCCATCATCCGGCCTGCTGCTACACCAAAAAGCGCACCAAGCAGGCATTGTGCCACTCAGTACACAACCTCCTTGTTTTTGACGTCGGTAACCGCGTGCACATGGAAAAGAAAGGCGCGTAAACGCGCGCTCGATGAGCAGTTTTGCTGGATCCGAGATGGTGGTGATTAGAGCCGCTTGAACTGCTGATGGAGGTGAGTCTAGCGGTGCTTGTGTCACGTGATCGCTACCGTCCAAGGATGCTCACCAAGCCAAAACATGATTGGCTAGAGTGAGTATGTTGTCGGCAAAACGCAAAAAAAAAAAGAAAAGGATTGCGCTGGGAACACCAGTGACTCTAGCTGAAAGCAGAGCGTAGAAAATTTGAGGAGAGGGAATTTCCTTTTCCCCCCTCCCTCCGCGCCTCCGGTTACGCCTGACACGTGACCCGAGAGGGAAGAGAAAGAGGCGGCCGCGCACAAACCACCCTCTCCCTTTTACCGGCGCCCGGGTCGCAGCGCCACGAGAGGGCTTCTCTGTATAGGTGGCGTTCCTTGGAACTATGACGCGTCGCAGCCAATGGGCATTTAGGTTTCCATTGGCTCCGTGTTTGCCCAATGGCTGCGTCACTGCCGTTTTTCGCGGTTACAGACGCCGCCGGCTCCGCTCCATGGGACAGTTAATGCTTTCGCTATAAAAGTAACACAGAATCGGTAGAAGGCTAAATGTGCGTGACGCACCGCCATTCCGCACCCCTAGATTGAATAAAGGCAAGCAGCTTCATGAGGTCACAAGAAAACGAATTGTCTACCACAGAAAGGAAGCGGACTCCCCTTTCCGTTTGAGGCAAGTTCTTATTATTTTCTCTCATTTGTATAACACTGCCACATATTAATTTGAAAAGGAAGAAGGAGCATTGCACTTTTTGGGCCACGCTCACTCTCCTATGCTTTCCAGAACATTTTAAGCAACGCCAAGTGAGCGCACAACGCAAACTGACATTGCACATAAGCTGCATTAAGAACAAGTGTTTTTTTTTTTATATATATACGCACACCGCGGCGGGCAGTATTTGCTGTAGGAAGATTTTTTTGTTGTTGTTTTCATGTATTCCGGGATGGACTTTGGCAAGTGAAAAATATGGAAAGCCCTCATACGTCTCTATTTTTCAAAACCGTAAAGGTTTTAAAGGCCCACTTTAAATCTTAAACCCGTTTGTCAGAACGCAGATCAGTGAGATAAAAAGAGCATGCGAAATAAATTTACAATGGAGCTCAAACACTTCGGTGACAATGGAATAAGAGCGGACTAGTGCAGTTCTTTTTCTTCTGATTTTGAATATCGCAGGAATATGGGCGTATGTATTCGAATCTGAATTAATTTTGGAAAATAAAGAGGAGTCCAGGCAGGAATCCTTCAAATCATCGCTTCGGCATTTGGTTGGTTAAATGTAACCTGACCACAAGATTGTTCTATGCGGAGAGCTAGTCGCCTCCTTCTGGTGCAGGGGTCACGGTGACATCAGAGAGACGCCGAGTTCTGATTGGCTTTGATTGGAAGAATGGTGGGTAGACCTCGATACTAGATGTCTTGAGGTCTCTGCACTATCGTTTTTTTCCAATCAGCCAATAAGAGCTCGGCGTTCTGATATTATCGCAACCCCTGTGCAGGGAGCAGACGAACTTGGGCGCCGCATTGAATCCGGATGACGGAGCCCAGAACGAGTCTTTGACCGGTGTGTTTACAGTATTTTTTCGGCCATGCATTAAGAACTGTCGCTGTATGGCAACGAATTATGACGCATATGCCACTTTGTCCCGTTGTCGAATGTCGCGATCATGTCGGTTTGTCTTAAAAATGCTGGCGAAAAAAATTACACCATCTTCTCGAGGGGAACCATGGGGTGATGCGGAGCATCGCGGATCGTTATTAACGGTGTTATTAACGGTGTTAGTAACGTTGTTAGTAACGTTGTTAACTTGGGTTCCGCCGCTCGCTTCGTACGTTTACGTTGAACTTCACGGTCCCGAACCTCAGGTTCTGCTGCTTGACGTTCACGAACCAACGCGGCTTCCCGTTCTCGAAGGTCGGGTTCCGCCGCTCGCTTCGTACGTTTACGTTGAACTTCACGGTCCCGAACCTCAGGTTCTGCTGCTCGACGTTCTCGAACCGCCGCTGCCTCACGTTGTCGTAGTTCAGCATCCGCCGCTCGACGTTGACGAATGGACGCCGCTTCTCGTTGCCGTAGTTCAGGGTCTGCCGCTCGCTTCAAGCGTTTGCACTCAGCGTCGCGTGCGGTGGGGTGGTGCTGACGCTTGCTTGCGCCAACCCACTAACTGACGGGACTGTTGCTTCCATCACACTTCACCGGAAGAACGGAGTGAAGTGGAGTCAACAGCGCTGAACTGAACGCGCGGAGCGCGCTACCGCTGCTTATATTCACACTTGAAGGAGAGGAGACTAGAGGAGGAGAGTTGCGCATGCGCGCGCGGTGTGAGTAGAAGCGAACGCACGCGAAGTGCACGCAGCTGGTAGAGAGATAGGGGAGAGAGTAACGTGCAGCTGTTAGAGAGAGGGAAGGAGGAGAGTTGCGCATGCGTAGTGTGAGTGCGGACTACGACGCCGACGCCGACGCCGCGGGACATAGACCCGAGCAAGAGATGCTCCGCATCTAAAAGGCAAGCGTACGCGAGGTTCGCTGTCGATCAAGGAGTCCATCTCGTCTCTGATATGGTATCTATCGACTGCCTGGCTGCAGAATGTCCTACAGAAGAATAGGCGTCTGCCGTATTCACCACCGATGCTGCCCCACTGTCAGGATTGCGGAAGACAACAACATTACACTTATATGACGCCATCAGGCGGAGACGAGCTCCAGGCACCGAAGCTCCGGTGCAGTACAGTTAACACATTTCGAATAAATACCTTCAAGAGTTAGCTGAAACATTATGAAAAATGAAAAGTGTTTGCTCGCCAATTCGAGAACGGCACTTGGAGCAAAGGGCAAGATAATCTTATGATGAGTAAGACCGGAATAAGAAACCAGTACAAAGAGTCACTCGCCGAAGCATCATCCTTCGAAGAAAGTCTTCGGCCCTCTAACGTCGATATTGGGTGCTGAAGGTTCCTTTCAGCACACCCTTGCAGGTGACCCCCGAGGTCAAGGAGGTCTCGTGATTTCCAAACCAGTACCTAACCGTTACTTTGAAAGCAAAGTTAACATTCTGCAGGCGCTGTTCGTCTGTCCATTGATTACTGCTGGGCCACTCGCTCGTATTGCTGTAGCCAGTCCTTGACGTCTTCATAAAGCCCCCCGTAGCAGGGCGCGGGCGTACGTGTAGCGACGGATAGCAAAACGGCGGGTGTTGTGGTCATATGGTAAGTGTCTTCTTCTTCGGTTTGTCTGGCAGACGTCTAAATTCTGGGGGTTTGTCTTTTGTGTGGCGGCTTCCTAGGGTCGTGGGAACTGGGCTTCCGCTGCGAGGCCTTGGAGGGGTGCACTTTATGGGCTGCGTTAACCCGCACCTCCACCAAAATGTCACGAAATATAAATGAAGAGGAGGAAAATAACTGGAGAAATTAAACATTCAATGTGGCGAACGTGTGCCAAAACAAAAACGAAACAGAAGATAACAACAGAGCGTAGCGGGCACCGAAGTCGGTGAAGCACCAGGTTCGCGCGCAAGAGCGAGACTGACTGCCGCGCGCCACGCGGAGCACCTTATTTTCACGCGTGGGATTCTGGAACAGTTGGCGTAGAAAATTCAGGTCCTCGATCAAGCAACAGGGGTCTAGAATTAACCAGAACGAGACATTTACAGAAATGACAGAAATGTGCTTCCGCTCGCCATCACACCTCGGCCCCTTTAATACGACGTTGGATTGTGCAAGGATAGTAGGATGTTGTTTTAAATTTGTATTTGAGGATGGAAAGTCACAGTTTATAACATGTGATACTAAGAACATTTAACATGAAATAGAAGAGCTGTTTAGAAAATGATAAAAATAAGATCCACAAGGAAAGAGATAAATCAAAACGTAGAAACATTAAAAAAAAAGTATTTCAGTATAATATTCTGCCATACTGTTTTTACTTTGAACTGATAATTTTTTTGGTTTGGACTTCAGCATGAAGTTTTCTTGAATTGCGATTGTAGAAAGAGTTGAAAATGTCTTATGAAGACAATGCCAATGCGTACATACACTCGAAAGAGATAGTCTATGAGGAAAGCCAAAAGCGATACATGGAGTCCCTCAGGGGTCTATTCTTTGTCTTTTATTATTTTTAATACACGTAAATATTATTTAAAACAAAAATCTTTTTCCCTTTTTTCCGGACCGGATTTGCTGCATCACGGGCGTAAAGACGTAAGCCGCCACACTTCGAACCGTCTCCGAACCGTCGGAAGGGCAGGCCGTCGGTGGGATACTCGGCCGTTTTACTTTTGTTCTTAATGTAGACACTGCCTAGATTTTGCGCAGTTAAGATTTACACTTATAAATAAAACGCACATAAGTCGCACTGTTATATAAGACGCACCGACTGATATCTGAAAAATAAAAACTGCAACTTCTGCAATTAAACTTTGGTACATACGGCGTAGCTGCCTTGATCTTTTCACAATTTTACAATTATGATAATCGAATAAATGCTCTGCTTGTTTACAGATTTTACAGGCTCCTCTCTGCATCTTATAATTTGTGAAAAAATACGATGAAAACAGAAACTTATTAATTAATATTTTACATGCGACTTCGCCACTCAGATAATGTTTTTTCGATCCAAACATTTAGCAGGCCTTTTTTAAAGGGACAATGACAGAGTATTTATGCTCGCCGATGTTTTTATTTTAAAATAACCTATCACAGCTCAACTACCCAGAATACACTTTGCGGCTCAAAATTCGTTTCCTTACCGCTCGAAAACAGCCGGTCGACAATCGACCGGTTTAAGTGGCGCTCACTCTCGTCTCCACGGTCACATGGTGTTCAAGCTATGTATACCAGATATTTTCAAAGTCGTGGGTAATCCGGGACACACTTTCGATATTAAAAATTAAAAAAAACCATTATGATCAACCTCATTTTTTGTATTTTCCAAAAAGCTGCAAATAAGTTGATCGAAAAAAAAAAGATGTTGCACAGATCACAGGAAGTACATGTACACGTCATTCAGGATACGTGGACGTGCCGCAGACTGGACGACGCGGTAGCGCCGCATGACGGGTCAACGTTGAGACGGACGTGGGGCCGCTACTGCGAAACTGTCGTTCGCGGTACCGGCCAATTAATCTTCAATCGCAGAACATCGACCGGAAGGGATACAAGTGCGAAACAATCGCACGACCAACGGTGCCAGCAAGTTCGTCGCCGTTGTCGTCTGCTTCAAGTGCCGGAGTAGCGGAGGGAAAAAATACGAGAAGATCCATTGATGGATTTTTAGGAAATGCGTAAGCATGGCCCTTAGACACGCCACACACGTCCCCTTTTGGGAAAAGCTAACGCTAACCCCTTCACTTTTCTCCTTGGGCTTTCTCTTTTGGCTTTCTCTTTTTCTGCATCTATTTTTTGCTACCTCTTTTTGACCTCGTTACGGGATCATTGTTAACATTTGGCAGGGAGGGACGTGTGTAGCGTTTCCCAAGGGTCGTGCTAACCAATTCCCTAAGAATCCACCGGTGGATCTTCCTGTAAATTTGTTCACCCCTTTTCTGCACCCTGCCTGTCATAGTAGGTTGACTGCCTTGCATACGGTCATCGATACCATTCGTGAAAAGAACCACATCCATACAATTCGTGGAAGAAATCGCATTCATATCACACGTGGAAGGAAACACATCCATCGTTTTAACTACACACACATCACAGCCCACGCACCGCTATCACGAAAACCCAGGGCGAAGAACATCCGGCGACGGCAGAGCTGCAACTGAGCACGCCCGCATTCCACCACGCCGCGGCACAACACTTGCTAGATAACAAAGTCGTAGTGCTGAATGAGATGCCGTCACCAGAGGGGGCCAACGCTAGACACAGATTGGACACGACCATTGCATCAACGTTCGGCTCAAACCTGACTTGAATCTGAGCGCTGACGCAGCACTCGTTTCCAATCTGTGTCCAGCGATGGCCTTTCCTGATTACGCCATCTCATTCAGCACTACGGATTTGCTATCTAGGAGGTGTTGCACGGCGCCTCCACCTCTCTGGCTCCGCGCCAGCCGTGCGCGAGACTTTGCCGAAAACGAAGGGGCTCGCTCTGATGAAAACCCGGCGGTGTCTGTCAGTTTATCAGCGCCGGGGAGAAAGGAAGAGGTTGACGCGTGTTGACGCCTGCGCTTCGGTAAATAGAAGAGTCACACGCGTCATCGTCTCCCTCTCCTTCTCCCTCTCTCCCCGGAGATCAAAGACGAAAGACACCGCCGGGTTTTTGTTAAAACGAGCGTTTTAACGCTAACGCAATAAAAACACAGTCGGGTGTAGCCACGTGTTTTCCGGCCATGACCTTACATGCTCGTCTTTCGTTATCGGTTTCGGGCAGTTCAGCTTTGGCTTTATTAAACATATGCGTGAATTTCTAGCAAACTATTGCCTGGGAAGTCTCCTGAAATCATGTTAAATCACCTAACAAAAATAACTAATATCTTTTTTTCTTGGTGTGTGTGTGGGCGGGGGAGGGGGGGGGAATCTGTGTCCCTTTAAAAGTAAATGATTGAATGGACAGGAGCTACACACGTGCATTTCTGCAAAGAGGTCACGAATATAAGTTTCTTCTCTCACTGCTTAAGATTTGACAATGGTTTAGGGAAATTTTAAGGGAACACGCGTTGTTCTTAGAAATGACTATAAATCAAATAAATTGCGCCATATTGGCGAGCACAAAGAAAAGTCATACGAAAACTGCACTACGCCTATACCATTCGTTTTCGCTTGTAGCATAACGACACGAGTTGTAACGCAGCTTTTGGTTAAAACCTAAACGAACAAAACAATATCTTTGATTGGGTTTTGGTTTGCTCGAACTTCAGCAGATGTTTCCGGAGACCTGAGGACATATGTTTTATTGCATGTTTTATTTTTAATTTAGAGACCACTCAATCCCGGAAACGGAAACGCACTGAATAACAAAATATGGCTTTTATACAAAGTGGCCAGAGATTCCGCCGCTTTGTGTGAATGCTAAACCTTCCTTCTACCTCGACGGATCTGTCGGTAAGGGATGAAGCAAGCGTTGAAATGAGAGTGGTTAGGGTGGTGTCAAACGTTTGGCTATTCGTGTTAAGCAAGTATTCTTATTATCTCTGCTTAGAAACCTAAATAATTACGGTGAGACAATATAGACACACACTTTGCGCACCAATGTTTTCCAATCTTCTAAATTCTTATGTGCTCTCGCTCACCTCCGTTTGCTAACAAATTGTTCAGCTGCACTCACTAATCAAGTTCATATTTGAAAAACTTCGACTCGGAGGAAAACAGAAAACAGAGGACAGTGCACACAAACTCTCAAATTGAGCCTGCGTTTGTTGTCCCCTTTTTTCTGTTTTCCTCAGTCTCCTGGTTATTTAACGATGAATCCCATACGAAAATGGTCGATTGACGTCTATAGAATATCCTATGGTGAGTTATCACCTCCTGTGGCCCTCTATGGTCAGCCATAAGAGACCATAAAACAAGCTATAGCCACCTTTGGAAAAATCTATGTCTTCAAAGCTATAGAATCTCGATCACTCCGATTTCTATAGCTGGATATAGAATAATTTATGGCTATGCAGCTATAGACATCGTGACGATTCAATATTCTTTAGCGAGCTACAGAAATATGTATGTCCTTAATGGTATGGATTCGCGACTATTAAATGTGTTTTAGCCGGCTATAGAGTGGTGTATGTCCCTAAATTTATAGACTTGCGATCATTGAGTTTTTGTTAGCCGACTCTATAGTGTTTTATGTCACCAAAGCTATAGACCTTTCACCGTGCTTTAGCCGGCTATAGAGTGGTGTATGTCCCTAAATCTATAGACTCGCGAACATTGAATTTTCTTTAGCCGTCTCTATAGTGTTTTATGCCACCAAAGTTATAGGCCTCCGACCTTTGAATGTGCTTTAGCCGACCAAAGCTATTGGGGAGGAGGGCCGACCGTCACGCCGTTAGCGGCCAAGTCGGAAACTGAAGCGATGGGTAAAACAAAAACCCGCCGCAGCCATTTTCAAAGGATTACAGCCATAAACGAAGGCGACATTCGCCTCGTGAAAGGTATGTCCTCGGTATTGTTTTACTTGAACATACATATTATTCTCTGTCTTAACAAAAATGCGTGTGTTGTAGCTAAAAGAAGAGCCCGCGGGGCTAGCTCGGAGCATCGATTGAGACTGTCGGCGTGCCAGACCGTGCACTGCGCGCGTCGTTCATCGCAAGGTGTTCGCGCTTCAAACTTTGGCTTCGCTTGCACTTATTGCATGATGTAAAAGACATTATGCAGAACTGCCGAAGCACTAAAGAGCTTGGTAGATTTGCACGTACGCGCGCAGCGCGGGGCGGGTCGCACGCCTGTCCGTCGTCACTTCATTTGGACTGTTTACTTCGAATCTCTCTTACATGCAAGGGGAGTGTGTAGCGCAAGTGAAGGGTAGCTAAACTCGGAGCATGCCTCTTGGTGCTTGCGAAACACACAAACGGTCTATCGCATCAAATGTGGGCCAAGCGTCTCAGCGAGAAGGGAGGAAACCATCGCTAGCAGTGTTGCACCTACTATGCACAAGCCCCGTTGTTTTGACGTCCTATAAGATGCTCGTAGTAACGTATGCATTATTTATTGATTTTCAGTACCCATCTTCCTTGCAACGATCCTGGAGTATGTGGGTGACAGTAAGAGGTGTCTCATTGAAGGCGAAGATGTTCTAAATTGCGAGCACGTAATAGAATGCAGCGTCGCGCCCGGGCCAGCTTTGGGTGTCCTTCGAGTCGTAGGCTACCTGCTGCAATCGTCAGCGCTCCACGGCGAGCCACACACCGTGAATTTGGATCTTAATCACGTAGAGATACTGAGCATTTCCTGTTCATGCGTGGCAGGGTAAGTGGTCATTTGATACTGATTATTTGCTTAAACTAGACTAGAAGAATTCTCTTGTCTTCAGTTTGCTTGGGGGGGGGGGGGGGGGGTCCTCTCTAATTAAGGTTCAGCACATTTCAGTTGTGTCTTATTGATGATGGGTGGCTTTTATTATGTTATACAGTGTGCCTGTTACTGAAATTTAAACCTGGGATTGAACAATTGACTGTTTACTTCGGTGTTGCTCCCAGGAACTCAAGCCGGTGCAAGCATTGTAGCTGTGCTGCTTAAGGCGAACCGGATGCGTGAACTACCAGAGCTCTCAAGTACTGATTTACCACAGGCATGAGGGCAGCACACCAAAGAGGTTGTGAAAGTCAAGTATGCCCCAACGACGATGAAAAAGGTTCTTTTCTGTCCAAAGGTATGTTCCAGCTGTCATGACATTGTGAACAAAAGACTCACCAATCTTCCTCCTTCATCTCGGCGCAAAGCCCGTTTCCAAGTATGCCATCTGTGGCATTTTCATCGTTAGTTTGTTGATCCACACATGTCGAGAAAGTGTTGAGTGGTCCTTGTCATAAACTGCAGTGTCTGACTCAATCGAACATTAATTTACTTGTCAACATCCAGGAGCATGTCGAATTTCGCCTTCTCATATCACGGTTACATAATGTGATCTGACTGGCAAATACAGATCACTAGTCAGTATTTTAGTGCAAATAGTGACCAACTTTTAATGTCCCATGGATTAGTTGCAAAAAGGATTCATTACGCTCTTTTGTTCCAAAAATGTCGGTTCCGGTTACTTTTATCACTGCCTCAAGTCTTGTTGTTGGGGCATAGTTGTAGAACATAAGGTCCTCTTGCAGTTTTTGTACGTGAACAACCTTTTTCTCTTGTAGTATCGTGACCTGCAGATCTGAATTTAAATAATTTCAGTTTTAACGCCCTGCACTGCCCCCTGTGGAGCCTGGTGTTCTTGGGCGACTGAAGAAAGATCCTCCCATATGTGTGCCCAATTGCAATCCACGAGCGGAAACGGCCACACGCAGGTAAGATTTGGTTTACTTGTCATATTCATGAGGGCAACTTTTATTCCTTCAACCTCATGGAATTTCGCATTGGCATGACATAACCATGGTGCAGTGCCAAACGATGCTGCATCATTACAGAGGAGGTCTACATACAATAAGCTTTTGCACATAAAATTAAACCTGGGTACACACCTGATGTAAAGCCTGTTGACATCTCATAATGTGAGCGCAACATGTGTTCGTCTGCATCGAGTCATGCATTTGGTGCACTTTCTTGAAATATTTTACCCATATTCGTGGAAACCATTCAGGCATATAGAACTAGGACATCGAGATTGTTGAAAAGAATCTGCCAACAACTAGATAATGTCCTTGAATAAATGGTTTGGCACAAATAAATGTGTATACTGCATTTCAGGACAGGCGAGTGGAGCATCATGCTCTTCTGCGGTGGCATCTCGTCCACCTAACCTGCTGGAAGTACTGCGGCGAATGCCAGAAGAAGAGCTCCAGAACGTCCTGACAGTGTTGAAGCGTGTACTAACCAAGGATGTCATTGCAGAAATTGAGCGCAGAACAAAAGCACTAAGCTGCAGAGCCCGAGTGGAAGCTGTACAGGAAGGGCAAGGCCACGGCATAAATCTGCCACTCATTCCGCACATGGGTGGCGTCTGTAAAAAAACCGGCGATACATCCTAGACCACACAATGTCGGCGGTCTGCTCGATCAAGTGCTGAGGTTGAACACTTTTCAATCTGCCTCCATGAAGAGGGGTCAGGAGAACGAAGGGACAGCCAAGTTGAAGTACCTTAATGTAATAACTAAGGATGATCACTGTGCCAGGACTGACAACATGGGTTTCATGGTATGGGAGGAGATGCCCTTCCTAGGATGTTCCTCTGACGGCATAGTCTTGTATAAATGCCAGTGCTGCCCAGGCAGAAGAAATCTATTAGAGGTGAAATGTCCAAATGTAGTGAGCAACTCTTTTCTTAAAAATGGAAAGGACCCCATATCATGCAACTACACCCAGACAAAGATCGATATGGGAGTCAAAGGTATCGACAGCTGTGACTACTTCGTTTACGAGTCAGATATGGTCTGGAAGCTGGTAAACATTAAGTTCAACCAAAAATATTTCGATAAATGTGTCGAGGCGGTCCGCTCCATTTACTTGGAGTACTTGTTTCGTGCTCTGAAAGGAGTGTTATGATAGAGACCGTGTTTTTGTGTTCACTTTCGAGGCATTAAACAAGAACACCTCACACATGGTCATTTTTGCAAGTGTAACAGGTAGTTTAATAAAACAAATAGGTACATGACAACATGAGAAACAATGGTACTTGGAGTCTTTAGCATGTCCCTTCATTGGCTAGACATGGCATGACATTGAAAGTGAACATTTGAGAGAAGTCTGATTGGGGTGCGACAATAAATAAAGAGATAACACTAACCAAATCCGTAAATAGGAAAATCCCACGTTTCGGAACGAACTCGGTTCCTTCGTCAGGGGTAGACTGCGGCTGTGGTCGTCGAGGAGCAGCATTTGTTTTTCTTCTTGTATGGTGGTTCAAGAAATCCAAAAATAATGCTCCTCGACGGCCATAGCCGCAGTCTACCACTGACGAAGGAACCGGGTAGGTTCTGATGCAAAGAACTTCCTTATTTACGGATTTGATTAGTGTTATCCCTTTATTTATTTCTGACAAACAAGGGTAGCAAACAAGGCGCAGTCGGCTCTCGCGTCGCGATTGCTACGTCGTTGCTCTACCTACACTGATGGCATGTGCACCGGCATTCGACACAGCCCTCTGCAGACTTTATTCGAGTCCAATAGACGACTTCATAGCGTGATAGACTGTCGCGACAAGACTAGAGCTTACATCTGTAGTGGCGTAAGCAGCGGCTTTATGTTCATTGACGCCGCGTCGAGACGGACGAAATATACACAAAAAACTTTAAATATATTTAATACAGAAGGCAGAAAGAAATACAAACATGGCAGTTACACGGACAAAGTAGATGACGCGCTACGAAATACATATAGTTAAAAAATACACAGGAAAAGACAGATGATTATAGCTAAAAAACGGAAGATTGAGATGACGCAACGCCGAAATAAGGCAATGCGCAGGGAAAGCAGCCGGTCAAAACTGCAATAGTCCTATAGGCAGCTAAGGACGCTTTAGTGATACTGGGGCGTATAGCCGCGGCGACGTACGGCCTGTTAACCTGGCTCAAAAAAATTCTCGCCCAGATCGAGAGCATGAACGACTCTCTTTCACTTTCCTACATCTGCAATATAAAACACCATTGAGCCGGCTAATAAAATTGGATGGTCGCGAGTCTATAGCTCGAGAGACATACATCCCTCTATAGCCGGCTAAAGCACATTGAAAGGTCAGAGGCTATAGGGGAGGAGATCAAAATATAGGGGGCGCTCGTGATCATCGACATCGACATCATCATCAAAATAACATTGCGCTGTGGGGACAACAAGCCCGCCATTGCGTTGAGTGCCGTGTGTGTACTGCGTGATCGCCACGATTACTTCGCGCAATGGGCTGTTATTGTTCCGTGCCACAATGCAGGACGTACGCTTTCGAGCAAGATGCCAGTTTTCACTATTATCCGCGCGACAAAAAGCTAACGGCACGCTGGGTGTGGAAGCTAAAAATGGGGAAGAAGTTGACGGCCTACGCCATGGTGTGCAGTCGGCATTTCTCGGCCGATGCTTTTAAAGTGAAAAGAGCCGGCGCAAAAGGTATGTGTTCGAACACAAGGCTAGCAATGACTCCCGTCTTAAATCACATTGCATTTTGTCATAGCCTGGAAGAACAGGTATCTGAAGCCATCATCCGTTCCGTCGGAGAACCTTCCAAAATGCTCACACGATCGTCTGGTGAAGACCCGGAAGCCGCCTGAAGGTACGCTGTTGTCAAATGAAGGGCACGATTATTAGCGCAACGTGTGTAGTTGAAGCCTTCATCGTAGTGTCTAGAGTACCGTCCGACGGCACTCTTGCAGAGCGTTCAAGTGCCGTCCGACGGTACTCCACTCACGCGTTCAAGTGCCGTCCGAAAGTGTCGTATAAAACGAGTTCTCAAAACGAGTTTTTCTAAGCGGAGTGTGGCGTAGGGAGTCCACTTCCAGCTGCCGAGCAGAGCGGACGTGCGATAGATCGCTCGTCAGGAGCGGCGATAACAACCGGCCTTGGCCGGGGTGATTCGAATAAGGGCAACGCCGCCCGGGATGACTGTTATTTTGCCGACGCTGCCAACAGGAGAAATAATGAAGAACAGCGTAGTGCTGCATTGTGACACCGGTGGACGGCCTTACAGGGCAGAAGATTTTGTGCCTCCTTTAAACCAGGGGGGGGGGGGGGTGCTACAAGACTTGGCCGGTCTGGGGGCGTATCAGATGGGTCATGTCTGGCTCGCCAAGATGAAGAACTCGGAGGTCAAGAGCAAGCTGCTTCACGCCGGCGAACTTCAGGTCAAGGGTCGGCGCTGCCTAGTGATCGACCCATACCGGCGGGATATCAAGGTGAAGCTTCACTGGGTTACCTTCGACGTGCCCGTCGACACCGTCCGTCACGCCTTCGAGCCGTACGGCGAGGTGAAGGACGTCGTCCGGGAGGTTTGGAAGCTGGACGGGCTCGTCGGCGTTGAATCTACGACGCTGACTGTCGCCTTGACCCTCCGCCAAGAGGTAACGCTGGAAAAGTTGCCGCACCAGCTCCGTTTCTTTGGCGGCTCGGTACTGGTGGTGGTCCCCGGGCGCTCGCCCATCCGCCTCCGTTGCCGGCGGACGGGTCACATTCGGAGCGACTGCAGGGCGCCCTGGTGCTCTGAATGCCGAGGTTCGGGCACAAAAACGAGACTTTGTCAAGACGTACGCTCGCGTCACTGGCAGCGACACCGGGCCGGAAACGACCGAGTTGATAATGGATGAAGACGGGACCGAGCGGGCCGCAGCACTGGTAACACCGCCAGTGCAGCCAGAGCCCAACCAGGCAACTATCGACAACGGGATTTTAAGCAAGGCGTTACCGGAAGCGCCTCCTGCACAGCCGTCCCCGAAGACTACTCCCGAGCAGACCCAGGACGCCATTCCCAAGACAGTAAAGAGTACTACAAGCGACCCCGAGGGAACGGATAAGCACCGAGATCCTGCAGTCTCCAAGCAGGACGAGGTCCCCACGTCCATGGAAGTCAACGCTACGGCGACAAAGCGTCGGCTGGACGACACAGTCTCCGTCAGCGGGGAACATCTGCCGAAGCGCTTCGAACGGGAATGGCACGGTGAAAAAGGAAAAATAGGACGGTACAAGCCTCAGCCTGTGTCTCCAACTCGACAACACGATCCGACGAAGCGAGTTTTTTTTTTTTTTTCATCCCGACTTAGAACGCCCCCTTTGTAAGCCCAGTAGCCTTCGTCTGGCCTCCCTCTAATTTCTTATGATCCTCGAAAGGTCCTTGCGTGTGGGCACTCTGAACGTACGAGGTTTAAGTGCAAGGCGCAAACAATGTCAACTGAACCGCCTTTTCGTTGAAAAAGATCTCGATATTGTCGCGGTAGAAGAGTCAAAAATTTAGAGCGAGGCCCAGACGGAGTGCATAGTCCGCCTATTTGAGTCGAGGTACAGTGCTAATCACACTTGTCTATAACGCGCGAGCGTGCGGCTTTCTCCGGGGAGCGCTAGACTCGTGGCATTCGCGGAAACTAAGCTAGTCACGAGGCTCAACATGGAACGGCCCGCTCGAGGGGTGTCCTGCCCACTCTATCAGCTTGATAGCGATAAAAGTAAAGTGCTTAATGATATATATATATTTTTTTTTTTGATGAGAACATCGTTGATACGCCTTCATGCTTTAGTTTGTTTATTGCTCGAGCAATGAGGTTTGTAAAAAAGCGTGCGAGCAGCCTTCCGCGTTCGCCGCCAGCTGATAGAGTGGGCAGGACACCCCTCGAGCGGGCCGTTCCATGTTTCGCTACGTGACTAGCTTAGTTTCCGCTTATGCCACCAGTCTAGCGCTCCCCGGAGAAAGCCGCACGCTCGCGCGTTATAGACCAACACGCGGCGCTGACGTCACGCAACTACGGTGGCGCTGTCGACGCCACTGCGCATGCG
Organism: Ixodes persulcatus; assembly: GCA_013358835.2. NCBI lineage: Eukaryota > Metazoa > Arthropoda > Arachnida > Ixodida > Ixodidae > Ixodes > Ixodes persulcatus. Next base: position 231,882 of record JABSTQ010009611.1, read on the forward strand.
CAGACGCTTCACTTCACGCGAAATAAGTTTCTGCGCACGCGCAGTGCCCACACCCGGTGTGGGCAAACGCGGGTTTGTTTGTAAACAGCGTGCCGGTCTATAGACACGTGTGATTAGCACTGTACGTATGTACAACGTGTGTGTTAGTCACGCTGTTGGAACTTCGGGGGGCTGCCTTTTGTTTCTCCGAAAATCTATCGGAACTGTAGAACAAGTAATTAGCTGCAAGGCAGGACGATTGATGGTGTGTGATTTCTTGTTTTCAAGTTACAATTTTCGCGTATTGTGCATTTATGCTCCGAATAAGGTAGAAGATAGATTAGTATTTTTCGAAAACATTAGCCAGTATGTTACGACTGACCGCCTTGTCGTTTTGCTGGGCGATTTCAATTGCGTTTGCGCTCCAGGCGACTGATCAAACAGCGCAAGGTACAGGGATGCTAGCGCAGTCTTCTTGAGGGAATTGGTCCAGCTAGGCGAATTAGAAGACGTCGCCCCTTGTGCTTCAAGTACTAGCTGCTTACAGTTCACGCACTTTCAAGGAGCGAGTCACGCGCGCCTGGAGAGAGCGTACGTCTCTCTGGAAATCATCGGCGCCTGCAAGTTTTATTCCGTAGATCATGTTCCTTTCAGTGACCACTGCCTTGTTTCTTTTATGCTCTGTTCACCTAGAGAATCTCCTAAAACGTTTAATCGAGATTTATGGAAATTTAATACAAAGCTTCTAGAAGATGATCCCTTTCTAAAGGGGGTGCGTGAAAGTCTCGACGATTTCGCTAGCAGAAAAGTGAAAGGCTCCGGAGAAAAATGGGAATTATTTAAACAAGACTTTAAAATGAGAGCACTTGAACGGTCCAGCATATTGAAACACGAACAAGAAAAAGAAACAAAAGAGATAAGCCAACTTCTACAAAGGTTGCTGCAGGATGAATGTCGTACGCCCGGCATTTTCGCTGATGACATAGTCAGTTTGAAAAAGAAACTTGAGGCTCCCGATACGGAACGGTACAAAGGGGCCATGGTGCGCGCGCGATTAAAACGGTTATCACTTGGCGAGATTCAAACAAAACGAGCCCTCGGGGTGGAGAAGACGTAAGCCAGTAAGAACGAGATCAGCGAAATTTTATACCATGGAACTGTAACTAGCGATAAAGAAATAATCGAATGCGCGTTCGTAGATTGCTATAAGGAGCTTTTTAGTTTTCGTGCCCCCAATAAAGACGGGTTCCAGACACAATTTTTGCCGTTAATGCCAAAACTAGAGGACGACGTGAGGGAAAGGTTAGAACAGCCAATAATCTTGGGGGAAATTGAAAAGGCGATCGAAAATTTAAAAATCAGAAAATCGCCCGGTTCGGATGGTTTAGGAGGGGAGTTCTACAAGGCTTTCAAAGACCAAATCGCACCTTTTTTGTATGGAGTGTTCAGGGAAGCGTACGATTTGAATTGTTTACCTCCATCTTTTTTGTACACGTACACCATTTTTATTCCGAAAAGTGATGATGGCGACAAACTACGTCTCGTTGGTTCTTATCGTCCAATAACTTTGACGAACGTTGATTATAAGATTTTCATGAAAATTCTCGCTGACAGGTTACAAAGTGTAATAGATATTGTTGTCGGCCCACACCAGACGTGTGGTATCAAGGCAAGAAGTATTGTTACAAACATTCATGTTGCACGTAGTATTTTAGAATGCTGTGATAGTTTGGACCGTAAGGTGGCACTGTTGCAGGTCGATCTAGAGAACGCTTTTGACCGCGTGTCTCACAAAATTCTTTTTTCTATCTTAAAACATGTGAATCTGGGTTCCGTGTTATGCGATGGTGTGCGGATGGCGTATAAAAACTGTGCCACCTGCCTTGTTGTCAACAAGCGTGTCAGTGAGCGTATTAGGCTTTTTTTGTCAGTGAGACAAGGTTGTCCACTTACGCCGTTACTTTTTTGTATTTTTATTGAACCTTTTTGCTTAGGCATTATCAATGACAGTCATCTGCGTGGGTTTAGGCTGCAAGCTACCGAAGTGCGCATTCTGTCTTACGCAGATGACGTAGCTATTTTTTGTGTCGACGAAGAAAGTGTTCGAAGAGCAGTTGAGGTAACCAAAAGCTTTTGTGAGCATACGTGTAGCGCGGTAAACTGGCACAAGTGTACCGGTTTTTGGCACGGTAATTGGCCCTCCGTGCCGCCTGTGTTTGAGGGCATTGTATGGTCCTCCACGCCGTGGCGTTATCTCGGAGTGCCTTTGGAACATTATCGCACCAGCGACCAGTACTGGCACGATGAAACTGAATCTCTTCGTGCAAAGACTCTGAAGTGGGGAGGGAAGTGCTTGCCTATTTTTTCGCGTGCAACTGTGTGCAACATTTTTTTGCTGCCAAGCTGTGGTATATTTTGCCAGTTTTCCATTGTTCACGGATTAATATTCAGCGCATGCATCGGGTATTTGCTGTATTTATTTGGTGTTCGGCGTGGGAAAAGATCATGTCGATCAAATCTCTTTCGTCGAGTCAAGTCCGGTGGTCTCGGTCTTTCGCACATGTTTATTAGAGAGCTGGTCAACAGGTTCCTTTTTCTTCGAGACCAGAGAGACCCTTTTTTACGCACTGTAATTCAGTTAAGGCTGCGCAATCTGCTGCCCGAGTCTATAGTAGCGACGAGCGATGAAATCAGTTTTGGTGTCCAGGGTTATTTGAAGGAAGTTATCGGGGCCTATCGGTTTTTGGCAACACGTTTTTTATTAGAATATTTGTCCGGGGCTTCACGCAAGCGGTTGTCGAAGGACCTGATCGAGTTGCTTCTTCCCACACCCTTGTATCGATCACTGTACAGGGCAGGCACAGGGCAGGATGTTTTAAAACGAGTCAAGAGAATGGTAATTCCCGCGTGCACGGAAACATTTTTTTCATGCTACATAGCGAATCGCTTCCTGTAAAAGCTTGGTTAGTTGAAAAGGGCATACCAGTAGCGTGGTCAGAAAACTGCTTATTGTGCAAAAAGCCAGAGACCATTGAACATGTGTTCCTGGACTGCTGGGACGCAGTGTTTTTTTGGGACGTCTTTCAAAGGACTATAAAAAAATACCTCCCTTTAACGTCCCACGGCGTTCGGTTCCTGTCTGTAGAGGCTGCTTCTGTACCTTATGATATGTTCAGGCTCATGGGACTGCACAGTATATGGCGATGCCGTATGGCGGTACGTCATTCTGATATCGATGTGCGGCCGGTGTATAAGTATTTTGTAGAACACATGTGTTTCCTTAAAGAGCTGTAGTAGCCACAACCTGAGTGGCTGCCACTTCTGGAGGACTTGTCCTCCATCAAAGACTCCTAGCTGTGATATTAGCCAGGAAGGCTGAAGGTTTTACCTTTTTAGTCTATCTTTATAACTATGTATGCCACCAATGTTAAACAGGCAATACATAAAAAAAAGGAGTGTGGCGTAGTGGTAAGATATCCGTCTCATAAGCAAGCGATTCCGGGTTCGATCCCCAGTGCGGGCGTCCTTTTTTGTTTTTTCGAACATTTTATTTTGCCGACGCATTTGGCGATATTGGCATTTATTTTTTTACGATCAATAGAAGAAAAAAAACAATATTTTCGCCAAAATTTCGCTGAACGAAATGGTATGGGTCTTGGTTTCCGGAGGTGCATGGGGTACAGCGGGGCTTGGTTTGCCGGCTGGACGCCGGGAAGTGGCGTGTACAACGGGGCTAAATGGGTCAATAGTTTTGTAATTAGCAGCCGCATACTGTCGCCGCGAAGCGGCGTGAACGCAGGCCCGGGGGGGGGGGGGGGGGGGGAGGTGTTAACGAGCGCCCCAGTGATACACGCGCCATTCGACTCTCTTTCGGACGGCACTCGTAGGCACGAGTGGAGTGCCGTCGGACGGCACTGTAGACACAGCCTTCAAACTTAGCAGATACTATATGTTTATGGTTGCTGTGATAACAAACTTATGCTTAATGTGGATGGTTAATGCTCTACTTATTATGGGCAGTGGCCAAGAAAAGGCTAAATGACAACTTATTTCAGATGACAGAGAAAACCCATCCTTCGATGAGTACAGCCCCAGCACTCTCAGCCAGGTTGACTATGAAAGCTGCAACGGAGCACGCCTGACGGCCGAGCACGTCAGTGTTCAAGAAGACTGTGAGTACGGTCGAGAGAAGTGTGCACATAAACAAACTAAATAACTTATTAAAAGTATGTGTAGTTTCTTGGGAAATAGCGTGCCACATCAAAAATAATTGAGTCCTCCTATTGCAGTGCTTAGTTTGTGCAACAATAACAAATAATTAACCACTGTAATAAAATTTCTGTTAAAAAAGCTTGTAAAATATTGTAATCGCTTACACAAGCTTAACCACTGAAATGCGAAAAGTCATGGAATACCAGTCTGTAAAGGTAACGGCAGGTAGCTCCACCGTATCATGATGTCGCAGAAATGCCTGGGCCTGCATCTGTTGAGGTCTAACATCACGCACGTCAATTTGAACAATGACTAGGCTGCTTATAGAAAGGCAACATGATTTATTAAAATTAAAACAGGGCGCGGTTGAGGGTACAAAAAGGATAGGACATTTATTTTCCACAGTTATGCGGATATTTAGCATTCCTCATTCTATGGAGTCACGTGTACCAGTGGCATCTAGCTAGTCATAGTACCAAGGAAATGCTGGTATTTATGGTGATTATTTATGTTTAACTTAATTGCTATCGTTTAGGTCAACAATATGGTGCAGTGGCCCTTTCCAATAGCAGAATCAATTTTAAACTGTTTTTGCAATTCAAATCAATCGTAGGATTGTTTTGTGGGCCATTTGCATTTCTCAGCACTTTTATTTCATTACATAGTAGGCTCATTTGATTTAACCAGCACGTTATACACCAGTTGCACTTGGTTACACTCAGCACATTAAATTAACAAGAGCAGACTATCTTAAAACACGTTGAGGAAATACATTGACCTGCACTTCTCTGCACAGCACTACACTTCTGTGCACGACTGGAGGCTGGTGCACATAAACTGAACGAGCTCAGTGCTGCTTCAGTCTCGATAGTTGCAGAAGGTCAAGGTAATGCTGGACTGGTTCAGCCCTTTTTAATTTATTTGGGTGTTCCATCTTCGGCAAATGTTTTATTGCACTGGCCATTCAACAAAAGGCATTGACAACAATGTAATTACAATGTGATCCTTAAACATTATCGAAACAAAAGAACTGAAGAAAAATATTGGATGACATGCATGTTGCAGCTCAGTTCGAGACCGTTCTGTGCGTTGTCCTATTTTTGTTCCTACGTCTTGTGTTTCCACGGTGTTGAAGAGCTAGTATTAGCCTTTCCTGTTATTTTATGTGAAACTCGTTAAAACCGTATTCACTCATTTCAGTGAGTGAGCACTTTAATTAAATAATTACTACAACTGCTGTATGGAGTGTGTTCGAGATAATTCCTTCATTCATTTGGATAACCATTCGCACGCATATGAAACACATTCAACGTATTGCTCATTTACTCGCAACACATTCAGGTGACGATGGTGTGTCCTCCTGTGGAGCTGACAGCGAGGCAACAGTGACCTGTGGGGATGACAGCGAAGCAACTCTGACCTGTGAGGATGACAGCGAAGCAACACTGACCTGTGATGATGAGAATGAAGCGACCATGTCCAGTGAAGAGTGGAGCGAAGCAGCGAAGTCATGCGAGGAGCTCAGCGACAGTGACTACGATGCAGAGTGTAGGTTTTGAATTTACATTAATATAATGTAGTTGTTTCATCCTACAAGTTTATTTTGATATCTGACCGTCTTAAAATATATAACTCGTTTATTTGTTTGTACTTAGAAGCAAGTTTAAGTTCAGCGATAATGTTTGTCACTTTGTGCCTTTTTATAAAGTACACTCTGACAAAATTAGTGCTCATGCCGGCAAAGAAAACTTTATTTTACACTTGCCATTGTGCAAATTTCAGTCTAAAATCCTTTAAAATAAATCTGGTTACGACAGTTACTTGATCTGGTTACGACATACATTTGAAATTTGGTAAGTTTTAGTAACTGTGCCATTGATTCACTTTTGTATCTCCATGCTACATATACTTTTACGACAGACCGCAATCTTGGTCACTATCAAGGTCTCTTATAACTAGTTTAGACTGCACTTCTGTTAAAACTTTGGCTTTGATGCAAGGATGGGTGACATAGGTTGTCTTTCGTCAGTAAAGATTCGACTATGCTTTTACCTGTATTTCCACTGGTAATCAAAATGCACCATTTTGAATCTCATTGCATCCCACAACAGTGTGTGATATTGAACCAAAGTGTCCCAAACCCAGTGACTACGAGTTATGTCACACTTTTTGCCACCTTCTGTCAGGCGAGGCTACCAAGCGTAGGTTTGGCTGCAACAAAACGGACACCTGGCGTCTGTGCCAACGACCTCTATGAACATAATTTATATATTTGAATACGCAGACATATTTTTCTCGGCATTTTTTTCGTTTTTGTAGTTTAACTCGACCTTTAACAACGAGTAAAATTTCTTAGCCCATCAAGCAAACCGAAACGCACTGCCGCACCCGCTGCTTCTCCGAGCACACCGGTGCAATGCGGTGAAGCTTGACCCAGGAACACTGTTGATAAATGTGCTCTCCATTCCATCCTATATCATCAGTTTTCCTGGTGTGTTTTGTGATCAAATGTGTACTTTCACAACCGTCACAAGTTGAGATGGCCAGGTTTGTGGTTTCCATGCTGACATCATATTTGCTCTCATTTTATTTAGGGACCGAGAAGTCGCTGCTTACCACAGGATCACCCTTCCAAGTAGATTCGTGCGTTCAAGTGGATACCCTATCGAAGCAGAAGCAAGGGCCCCGAATTTCGTTGTTGATGGTAAAGTTCGACAAAGAGCTTGTCGTTCTCTCTGGTGTTGGTTCACTACAGTTGATGAAAAACATTGTAACGGAGTTCGATAATGTGAGAAAGCAGATGACTTTGAAGGCTGGCCTTCTGTGTTCGGGTGACCTTGTTTTGATGGTTATGGTGAAGCTCTACCACAACGTCTCTATTAGCTTCTTGGCTTTTTTGCATGGTGTTCACAGAAGAACTGCATCCGAAAAACCTGAAGACGGGAATCTGTATCCTGAGTCACGTGCTTGGTGCAGCCGTCTTCATTCCATCCGACGACTCAATCGAGGAAAACCTTACAGTGTATTTTAGAAAATTTCTTTACACTAAGATCATCCTTGACTGTACAGAGATAGCCATACAGAGGCCAGCTGACCTGATATCACGAATAATCACATACAGCCACTACAAAAAGACGTACACCGCAAAAGAGCTGATTGGGTGTGCCCCAACTGGCATGATAATCTTTGTAAGCAACGCTTATGAAGAAAGAACTTCCGACTGCTTCATCACAAAGGAATTGAAATTTCTCAAAGGTGCTCACAACTTGAACAAGTCATGGTGGACAAAGGGTTTTTAATTGACAAGCTCCTCGATGATGCCAGAGTAGAACTCGTTCGACCACCTTTCCTGAGGAACAAACAACAAATGTCGTGCAGAGATGCGGTGCTGAATCAAGACATAGCCCGCGCGAGCGTGCACGTCGAACGTGCTATTCAACGCTTGAAAGTGTTCAGAATACTCCAGCAGCGCTTTCCAACGCACCTGATGCCCCTCTTTGACGATGTAATGAAATTGGTGGCAGGAATTGTGAGCCTTTCGCCACCAATTTTTGCCGATGACAAGTTTTTGTATTGTTAAAGAAATAAGGGGATGTAAACACTAAATAGCACACTTGTTTGTCAGAAATATATAAAGGGATAACACTAATCAAATCCGTAAATAAGGAAGCCCTTTGTTTCAGAACCAACTCGGTTCCTTCGTCAGTGGTAGACTGCGGCTATTGCCGTCGAGGAGCATTATTTTTTGTTTTCTTGAACCACCGTACAAGAAGAAAAACAAAAATGCTGCTGCTCGACGACCACAGCCGCAGTCTACCCCTGACGAAGGAACCGTGTTCGTTCCGAAACGTAGGGTTTTACTATTTACGGATTTGGTTAGTGTTATCTTTTTATTTATTGTAGCACCCCAATCAGACTTCTCTCAAATGTTCACTTTCAATGTCATGCCATGTCTTGCCAATGAAGGGACATACTAAAGACTCCAAGTACCATTGTTTCTCATGTTGTCATGTACCTATTTGTTTTATTAAACTACCTGTTACACTTGCAAAAATGACCATGTGTGAGGTGTTCTTGTGTAATGCCTCGAAAGTGAACACAAAAACACGGTCTCTATCATAACACTCCTTTCAGAGCACGAAACAAGTACTCAAAGTAAATGAAGCGGACCGCCTCGACACATTCATCGAAATAATTTTGGTTGAACTTAATGTTTACCAGCTTCCAGACCGTATCTGACTCATATACGAAGTAGTCACAGCTGTCGATACCTGTGACTCCCATACCGATCTTTGTCTGGGTATAGTTGCATGCTATGGGGTCCTTTCCATTTTTAAGAAAAGAGTTGCTCACTACATTTGGGCATTTCACCTCTAATAGATTTCTTCTGCCTGGGCAGCACTGCCATTTATACGTGATTATGCCGTCAGGGGAACATCCTAGGAAGGGCATCTCCTCCCATACCATGAAACCTATGTTGTCAATCCTGGCGCAGTGACCATCCTTAGTTATTACATTAAGTTACTTAAACTTGCTGTCCCTTCGTTCTCCTGACCCCTCTTCATGGAGGCAGATTGAAAAGTGTTCAACCTCAGCACTTGATCGAGCAGACCGCCGACATTGTGTGGTCTAGGATGTATCGCCGGTTTTTTTACAGACGCCACCCATGTGTGGAATGAGTGGCAGATTTATGCCGTGGCCTTGCCCTTCCTGTACAGCTTCCACTCGGGCTCTGCAGCTTGTGCTTTTGTTCTGCGCTCAATTTCTGCAATGACATCCTTGGTTAGTACACGCTTCAACACTGTCAGGACGTTCTGGAGCTCTTCTTCTGGCATTCGCCGCAGTACTTCCAGCAGGTTAGGTGGACGAGATGCCACCGCAGAAGAGCATGATGCTCCACTCGCCTGTCCTGAAATGCAGTATACACATTTATTTGTGCCAAACCATTTATTCAAGGACATTATCTAGTTGTTGGCAGATTCTTTTCAACAATCTGGATGTCCTAGTTCTATCTGCCTGAATGGTTTTTAGGAATATGGGTAAAACTTTTCAGGAAAGTGCACTAAATGCATGACCCGATGCAGACCAACACATGTTGCGCTCACATTATGAGATGTCAACAGGCTTTACATCAGGTGTGTACCCAGGTTTAATTTTATGTGGAAAAGCTTATTGTATGTAGACCTCCTCTGTAATGATGCAGCATCGTTTGGCACTGCACCATGATTATGTCATGCTAATGCAGAATTCCACGAGGTTGAAGGAATAAAGGTTGCCCTCATGAATTTGACAAGTAAACCAAATCTCACCTGCGTGTGGCCGTTTCCGCTCGTGGATTGCAATTGGGCACACATATGGGAGGTCTTTCTTCAGTCGCCCAAGAATACCAGGCTCCATAGGGGGCAGTGCATGGCGTTAAAACTGAAATTATTTAAATTCAGATCTGCAGGTCACGACACTACAAGAGAAAAAGGTTATTCACGTACACAAACTGCAAGAGGCTCTTATGTTCCACAACTATGCCCCAACCACAAGATTTGAGGCAGTGATAAAGGTAACCGGAACCTACATTTTTGGAACAAAAGAGCGTAATGTATCAAGGTGGCGATGCAAGCGAGTTGGTTCATGACTTAAGAAATTGGGAACAGCGTAATGTAATGTAAACTTGCAAATAGTGCAATTAGTAAACGTAATGTATCCTTTTTTTAACTAATCCATGGGACATTAAAAGTTGGTCACTATTTGCACTAAAAGACTGACTAGTGATCTGTATTTGCCATTCAGCCCACATTATTTTACCGTGATATGAGAAGGCGAAATTCGACATGCTCCTGGATGTTGACAAGTAAATTAATGCTCGATTGAGTCAGACGCTGCAGCATATGACAACGACCACTCAACACTTTCTCGACAAGTGGTCCGTGGATCAACAAAACTAACGATGAAAATTCCACAGATGGCATACTTGGAAACTGGGCTTTGCGCCGAGATGACGGAGGAAGATTGGTGAGTCTTTTTGTTCACAATTCCATGACAGCTGGAACTTACGTTTGGACAGAAAGGAACCCTTTTTCAGCGTCATTGGGGCATACTTGACTTTCACAACCTCTTACCTCTTTGGCGTGCTGATCTCACGCCTGTGGTAAATCAGTACTTGAGAGCTGTGGTAGTTCACGCATCCGGTTCACCTTAAGCAGCCCAGCTACACAATGCTTGCACCGGCTTGAGTTCCTGGGAGCAGCACCAAAATAAACAGTCAATTGTTCAATCCCAGGTTTAAATTTCAGTAACAGTTACACTGTATAACATCCCAAAAGCCTCCCATCATCAATAAGATACCACTGAAATGTGCTGAACCTTAATTAGAGAGGACCCCCCCCCTTCCACAAGCGAACTGAAGACAAAGGAATTCTTCTAATTTAGTTTAAGCAAATAATCAGTAACAAATGACTACTTACCCTGCCACGCATGAACAGGAAATGCTCAGTATCTCTACGTGATTAAGATCCCAATTCACATTGTGTGGCTCGCCGTGGAGCGCTGACGATTGCAGCACGTAGCCTACGACGCGAATGACACCCAAAGCTGGCCCGGGCGCGACGCTGCATTCTATTACGTGCTCGCAATTTAGAACATCTTCGCCTTCAATGAGACACCTCTTACTGTCTCCCACATACTCCAGGATCGTTGCAAGGGAGATGGGTACTGAAAAGCAATAAATAATGCATACGCTACTACGAGCATCTAATAGGACGTCAAAACAACGGGGCTTGTACATAGTAGGTGCAACACTGCTAGTGATGGTTTCCTCCCTTCTCGCTGGGACGCTTGGCCCACATTTGATGCGATAGACCGTTTGTGTGTTTCGCAAGCACCAAGAGGCATGCTCCGAGTTCTACCCTTTACTGGCGCTACACACTCCCCTTGTATGTAAGAGAGATTCGAAGTAAACAGTCCAAATAAAGTGACGACGGACAGGCGTGCGACCCGCCTCGCGCTGCTCGTCTACGTGCAAATCTACCAAGCTCTTTGGTGCTTCGGCAGTTCTCCATAATGTCTTTTACATCATGCC